>JAPPVO010005665.1:0-38449 GCA_030407325.1 Camellia japonica | reverse complement strand
CACCCACAGGCATTCAGGCAGTTTTAAAACATAAGCAATTAGCCACATGGTAAGCATGCTGTCATGCTAACATTCACACTCATGCGAGATGCTAAACATAAATACTTACGTCGTACTCCGTGCCAAAACAAGAACATGTTGGCAATCAATGCATGATCCAAGTCCATGTTAAGTGCCTAATGCATTGCATACAAAATGTCACTAGAATAGGCTCGGCTAATCTAAGGATGAAATGTACAAGTAGCACGTACTCATATTTGTTTTGAAATACAATGCAATTAGCATGATGCGCCGAGCCCGGTGCATGTAATACTGATGATGATGCACGCATGCATGGCATAGGATATGCTAAAGTAAAACATGCCCTAATACTAACCATCAAAGCAGGTAAGTAAAAGGGAGAAAGAAGTGGGGGTTGGAAGACATGCACACACTCACCCACACTTATTACAAATTCGCCCTCGCTCGGAGGGACAGAAAGAATATACAAATCAAATAATGAATTAACTGTCCTAGCTAATTAATTATTACAGGCCAACTAAATTAATTAAGCAAATTAATTAATCTAATAAAGCAATAAACAGTGGCCTCGGGGAGAGGGCTCGATGCATGCGTGCTCGGTTCCGCCGGAAATCCACTGTCATGCCCAAGATGCCTCTGTTTTCCCTGCTCTGCTCCTCTGATGACTGCCAAAGTCTCAGGGTTTGCTCTATGGATGCCAGGGAACACCACCGGCTGGGGAGAACACCACCGGCCATCCAGAATGGTCACCGGCCACGACTTTGATCCATCGGCCAACAATGATGGCCGATCAGCACTAACTGTGGACGGTCGGACAAAAGTTCCTGCAGAAACTGGTTTGACAGCAGCAGAGGGCAATACTTGGCACGACAATGCATTTCAAGTAATGTATGCACCAATCACACCCCATATCATATTTATGACTCAAAGGGGCATGAATCTTGATTCCCGGACCACCAATCACGCATTTTCATGTATGATAGCCCAAGAAATCAAGTGTGCACATTTGATGTTTAATGCAATGCACATAATCAAACAAAGGGGGACTTAACCTCTATCATGGATAGTCAAGAGGCAAAGCATGCATACCAATGCAATATAACCTAAGCATGTTAACAAGGCATGCAATATGGCAATGCAAATGAGCATGCAAGACATGCAAGGCATAGAACAATGCAACCAACAAGTTTGCAAGGCTAATGTAGGCATTCAAGCATGCAAGCCAACATGTGACTTCATTTAATCATGTAAGTTCAAACATGCGACACGCTCACCAATACGCTACAACATACAAGGAGCATATGCAACAAGCAAAGAGATGGACTTGAACATGATTTAGACAGCCCTAAATAGGCCTAAAACAGTGGCCAAAAGCTCAAGAAAGGGGACCCAAACACACACACACATGCACATGTTGATAGGCCAAAACTCAAGCAAACAAAGGCAACTTTCAAGCACACTTAAAAGAGGCAAACATGGACAAATGGCCTGCAATATTAAGCTCTGAAAATCATGCTATAAGAGGTGCCAAACCAACTTAAACAAGACAACATTAGCATGCAAATGGTCCAAGTACTTGAAGCAAGGCAAGGAGACTTAAACCGTGGCTAAGCCAATCAAACCTCACAAGGCCAAGGAGGCTTAAAACAGGTTCAAGGCAGACCTAGACCATGCAAAAGGGACGCCTAGATAACGTCTAGGTGGCTTAGATTCAAGAGCGTGCACAATGGCCAAAACATGGAGCATATAACACAAGCTTTCAAAGCATTAAAGAGGCATCCAAGGCAAGCATACAAGCATGTTAAAGGGACTAAAATAACATGAAAAATGATCCCAACCCACTAAATCAAAGCAAGTAATGCATGCTATACACTTACACACTTAAGGCCAACAAACCAAAAATGCAAAGGGGCTAAATAATGCATGCCATGGCCGACCAAAATGACTAAGGATAGACCTTAAACATGGCAAAATAAACATGAAAGCTTCACAAAGCCAAGCCTGAAACATGCTAGAACAATGGTTTACAGCCTAAGGCATGTTAAGGCAACAAAATGGCATTACAAGGCATGTATGCTAAGCAAGCATGGTGTACCAAAACCAACTTAAAATAATGCTATATCATGGCATAATAAGCATAAAAAGGCAGTCAAGGCATGGCCAACACACACTTAGACTAGGTGCTCCCTTAAGAGGCAAAATGGGTCCTTTTCAAAGACAACAAGGAGAGGGGGTGGCCCTCTCCTTCTTGGGACTTCAAGGTACCATCCTCACCACTGAAATCCCTCAAGATTTCAGTGGTGAGGAGGCCCAAGCACCAAAGTCCCGGAGCTCACTCAAAATAGCACAAAACAAGGGCCAAACAAGGCTTAAGAGGGGTCAAACAACCCCAAAGCCTAAAACAACCTTAACAAACTATTTAGAGGCCTTAAAAGTAGAAATTTTATGTATTATACACAAAGCCAAAAAACAGTTGCAAGATAGGTAGAAAAGCTTTGCAAAAATGGGGAATAAAAGAGTAAGTACTTACCCTTGAAGACCCTCTTCACAAACAATGCTCCAGCAGCCTTCATTGGCTTGAATCCACTCAAGAACTTCAATCTCAACCCTTTGGTGCCTCAGCAACCAAGATAAGGTGTGATGGTGTGTGTTTGTGTGCAAATCTAAGCCTAAACACACACAAGAGAGAGAGATATAGAGATGGGAGATGAGCAAACCCTAACCCTAGAACTCAAACCCTAAAAAAACTGTCTAAAATGTCTAACCCTTAACAAAAGGGAAGACCTCTCTTTTATAGAGCTTCTTGTCTTGTAAAGCTTACAAGACAAGCCTCTAAAGAGAGAGATCCCTCCATACACGTGTATGGAGGGGAGTCAAATGCAAGACAGCTGTGACAAAATATCTGCAAAAGCAGATGCACAGGAGTCGGCCGGCCAAAAGTGATTTTGGCCAAAACTTATGGCCGGTCGGCCAAAAATAGTGCCGGTCGGCCAAACATTTGGCCGATGGTAGCAAAAGACAGCCGGTGGCCTCAAGCCATGGCCGGTGGTGTGTGGGGATGCCTCAAAAGGCATTCCCTTCCCCTCAAAGGCAAAACACAAGTGTTTGGTGTCAAACCAACCACAAAACAGTCGAGTCGAGAGGTCCTTAGACGAGGCGTGCTGCCAAGGCTTCCGGGAACTGAAGACGAACACAAACAAGGGTGATCACTGAGTGTTCAATCAGTGACGTCCAGGTCTTGAGGACGATCAAAAATGGGGTGTCTACACTGGCCGGCACTATAGATGGTCGGCCGGCTATCTTTTTTTGGTCAATTGCAATTTTGGTCGGCCGACTACTGTGCATCTGCTTTTGCAGATATTTTTGTGCAGCTGGCATACATTTGGCTCCCCTCCATACACGTGTATGGAGGGATCTCCCTCTTAGTTAGCTTGTCTTGTAGGCTTACAAGATTGAGCTCTATAAGAGGAGGCTTCCTCTCCCTCTTTTAGGGTTACAAAATTTTTAGAGGAGATCTCTGGTTTTTAGGGTTAGCATAATTGTATCTATCCTATATCTATTTCTCTCACTCTTTTTGCCCTTAAGGTGTTTTAGTCTTAGATTTGCACACAAACACCTAGACTTACACCTTCTCTTGGAGCTGAGGTCCTTGAGGCTTGTTTTTGGAGTTTTGGAGCTGATTTGAACCTAAAGAACCAGCTGGTCTTCCCTTTTGGAAGAGGGTCTACAAGGGTAAGACTTTTGTCCCTTTATTCCCCATTTTTGCATTGTATTTTTGCCTACCTTACAACCTTTTTTGAGCTTAACATATAACATAGAAAAGTTCTATTTTTTAGTG
Source organism: Camellia japonica (assembly GCA_030407325.1). NCBI lineage: Eukaryota > Viridiplantae > Streptophyta > Magnoliopsida > Ericales > Theaceae > Camellia > Camellia japonica. Next base: position 34,590 of record JAPPVO010005665.1, on the reverse strand, counting down.
CTCTAAATAGTTTGTTAAGGGTGTTTTAAGTTTTGGGGTTGGTTGACCCCTCTTAAGCCTTGTTAGGCCCTTGTTTTGTGCCATTTTGGTTGAGCTCCGGGACCATTGTGTTTGGGCCTCCTCACCGCTGAAATCTTGAGGGATTTCAAAGGTGAGGATGGTGCCTTGAGGTCCCAAGAAGGAGAGGGCCACCCCCTCTCCTTGTTGTCCTTGAAAAAGGCCATTTTTGCCTCTTGAGGGAGCACCATGTTTAAGTGTATGTTGACCATGCCTCAGCTATTTTTTGTGCTTATTATGTCATGATTTAGCACTGTTTTGAGTTGGTTTTGGTACACCATGCTTGCTTAGCATACATGCCTTGTAATGCCATGTTTAGGCCTTAACATGCTTTAGGTTTTGACCCTTATTCTAGCATGATTTTGGCCAAGCTTTGTGAAGTTTTTGTGTTTGTCTTAGCATGCTTGAAGTCTGTTTTGGGTTGCTTTGGTCGACCATGGCATGCTTTATATAGCTACCTTACACTTTGGCTTGTTAGCCTTGAGTTTTGGACCTTAGTTACATGCCATGATCATCTAGTTTATTTGGTTTGGCACCATTTTAACATAATTTTTAGAGCTTACATTGCATGCTAATTGTCCATGTTTGCCTCCTTTTAAGTGTGCTTAAAAGTCTCTCTTTTATGCCCAAGTCTTGGACCTTGCATGCATGTCTATTGATATGTGTTTTAGCCTCCATTATTGGGCATATTGGCAACTGATTTTGGCATGCTTGCGAGCTATCCATGTTAGTTTAAGTTCACCCCCTTTGCATGTTGTTGAATGCTCACCTTGTGTGTTGTTGCATGATTGAATGAAGTCACATGCTTGCTTGCATGCTTGAACATCCACATTGTGTCTTGCATACTTGTAGGTTGCATTGCTTCATGCCTTACATGTTTCTTTACCTAGGTTATGTGCCTAACATGCATTGCTTGCTTGCATTGTCCATGTTGCATACTAGTCAACATGTTTAGGATCGCATTGCATTAGCATGCATGCTTTGCCTCTTGAATTGCTTGTGATAGAGGTTGAGCCCCTTTGTTTGATTATGTGCACCGCATTCCAATATCAAAATGCACACTTGATTCTTTGGGCCATCATGCATGGAAATGCGCGATTGGTGGCCCGAGAATCGAGAACCATGTCCCTTTGAGTCAAACACATGATAAGGGGTGTGGTTGGTGCATACATTGCTTGAAATGCATTGCCATGCTTTGTTTTGCCCTCTGTTGCTGTCAACACAGATTCTGTAGGAAGATTTGGCCGGCCGGCCATCTACAGTGCCGACCGGCCATCCATTATTGGCCGATGGATCAATTTGTGGCCGGTGACCATTATCCATGGCCGGTGGCCATTCCTCCTAGCCGGTGGTGTTCCACAGTGTGCAGAGAGCATATCTTGGGACTTGTGCAGTCTTCAAAGGAGCAAAACAGTCAAAGCAGAGGCATCTTGTGTATGGCAGTGACTTTCCGAGCGGAACCAAGCACGCATGCATTGGGCCCTCTTCCCGAGGCTGCTGTTTATTGCTTAAATTAGATTAGTTAATTTTCTTAGCTGATTTAATTGGTATGTAATATTTAATTAGCTTGTAAGTTAATTAAGTGTATTATTCTTTCAGTCCCTCCAAGCGAGGGCAAACTTGTAATAAGTGTGGGTGCGTGTGTGCATGTCTTTCAACCCCCACTTCTTTCTCTCTTTTACTTACCTGCTTTTGATGGTTAGTATTAGGACATATTTACTTTAGCATCCTTATGCTATGTATGTGTGCATAATTCATCAGTATTGCATGCATCGGGCTCGGCGCATCATGCTAACTGCATAAGTATTTCAAATCTAACTTGAATACATGCTATCTGTGCATTTCACATGTCATCCTTAGATTAGCCGAGCCTATTCTAGTGACATTCTGTATGCGTTGCATTAGCCACTTAACATGGACTTGGATCATGCATGATTGCTAACATGTTCTTTGTTTTGGCTTGGAGTACTAGGTGAGCTTTTTATGCTTTAGCATACCGCATGCGTGTGAGTGTTGCCATAAAAGCATAATTACCATGAGGCTAATTGCTTATGTGATATAACTGCCTGAGTGCCTGTGGGTGAAGGTTGGATTGTTTGAATTGGAATAATTCGTTGAAATCCGTATTTTAGCCTACTTGCGAGCGAATTCCAAAGCGTTTTCCAAACAAACGGATATGCAATGTTTTGTTCCAAATTAGGCGATCTAGTCTATACTTTTGTGTTGTGCGCATCACATAGTAATTCTAGCTAATTAACTGGAATAAGAACACATAACGTTTTCAAAATAAGATATCATGGTTAGTAGAGGCCGATCTTTGGATCGGGCGAGAGGGGGTGCTCATAGCTGATCTTCCCCAATCGTACCCAAGTTCCCGAGCCGAGGCAACTTTGGTGATGACGGACACGTGGCCTTTGGCACCGAGTCAGGGTTTCCTAAATTCCCCCAATAAAAATATTTAGGTGGCGACTCTGTATCTGGCAAAGCAGTCCATGTTTGGCACTTCTTTCAAAAATCTGTTTTCTCAAAACGATTTGCCGGATTTGGACTCTTTGGTTCAGATTAAGAACCGACAACAAAAGGGAGTCCGAATTGTAGAGTGAGGCCCTCACCGGGCGCGTCTACAGTTTCTGGCGACTCTGCTGGGGAATTAGAGAACTTGACTCGAACTCATGATATCTTGTTTTGACCACACTTATGTATTTCTTTGCATTGCATGTGCATTGGTGCGCCTAGGACACCGTGTTGGCCATCTGCTATTCCTGAACGGTTTGCCGGAGGCTTGTCTTGTCAAGGCATGACCATAAGGTTGGCCGGTTGCGGGCTCTGCCAGTATGGGAACACAAACCCCGGTTTTACTGGGGCACCCCTTTTGACTATTCGACCTAGTGCATGTCGGAATCCATAGTGACCATTCCAAACTAGGACAGGTTGCTTACCCGATATAGGTTGTTTGAAACCGCTGCGTGCGTAGTGAAACCCTAGCTCCTGACAAAATAGGACAGGGAAACCCTACCCCAACATAGGGGTGTTTTGGCTCTCTTTTACTTGCTATGTGCTTTTGGAGTGTATCTCTACAGGAACGCACATATCAGTTTGCAAGTTTGAAAATCAGGCCTGAGGGCACCAGTATCGGTATTTGTGAGAATCAGTTATAGCAGTGGATATCTGATTCAGTGTTTTGGGGCAGTGATTCTGGGGAACAGTGATCAGTAGTAGAGTACAGTCGTTCGGCTACACCTGTGTTTGTTCCGTTTGGGCTGAAATGCTGCTTGTTTTTCCTTTCAGTTCAGGGAATTGATCCAGAATAGTCAGTGTTCCCCCTTGCTAAGGCGAGACCTATGATGACGCAGAATTCGGAAGAGATTGTGGTTATGACAGCCGCATTAGATCAAGGAATCACTCTACAAAGTGAGACCAATGTTGATGTACCGCATCCACCCAGGTCGCCTGCTGCGCGCCCGATCTGGGAACCCCAGTTATATCAGGCTCATGAGCCCACCACATTTGAATTAATGGGGATGATAGGTGACCTCCAGAGGTCCGTGGCGGATCTCGCCTACGGAATGTCGGCTTTGCCACCAGCTGCACCATATGCCGGGAATTTTATACCCCAGGAGCCCCCGCTATTGGGACGGATTGTGATCGAGCTTAGTCAACTCGAGGTAGCCTCCAGCTATGGCAATGATGTTTCAACATCAACCCAAACCCTCGATCAGGCCGAGGCCAGAGGTAAGGACAAAATGAAGGCAGATGCCGATCCCATCGAACAACTGCTGTGGGCAGTCGAGGCTTTGAAAGTCGGGGGGATGAGTAAGCAACAGGTGTTCGTAGTCATGACCAAGACTGTGAATGATGTTTTCCCCACTCCAGCCGAAGGCAGTACAAGCCAGTTAGGAAACTGGGATAGACCCCGTCATGCTAGAACAGTTCCTTCTGCTTCCAACCCTGCACTTGGGAAAGATCAGAAAATCAAGGCAGTGCCTGCCGACCCTTTCGCTAGTGCGTCTAGCAAGAATTCTCAGCCTTCAAAGTACTTGCCTCGAGGGCGCAGGGTCTTTCACGCTCTCTACATGCCTCTGTCCAAGGCACTCCAGATCCTTGCCGAAAGAGGGCACCTTAAACCCTTGGAGCCTCGGTCTCTCCCGAAGAATCTCCCTCTCATACATGACGCTGCTTTGTACTGCGCGTACCACCAGCAAACAGGTCATGCTACCAATAATTGTTTCCGCCTCCGTCATGAGGTACAAGATTTGATTGACAACGAGGTTATCCTCCCGCCCACCTCAGCCAAGTCCGTTACTACCCAGCTATTGGATTTTGAGGATACTGATACTGCGAGTATGTGATCGGGGTTGGGACCACCTGTGGGCGGCGCCCGGAGTATTTTGGATGTGGCGTCTGGTACGTATTTTTGAGCATCTGCGATTTCTAGTTTTGTAAATTCTGGCTTGGGTGTCGAGTCAGTCTTTTGTTTTGTTTTGAGTCTGTCTCATTGTCTTGAGTCAGTCCTTTTGCTTAAGGGTCTGTCTTGTTGTAGCAAGTCAGTCTCCTTGTATAGAATGTCAGGTGATTCCGGGGTTGTTGCCTCGAACACCGTTTTGTTCTGTAATTACTCATTTTGCTTTCTTTTCGAGTCTGTCTCTGATGTGGAGCCAGTTGCACCCAGGAAATCTGAATGAAACAGCTGCGGCTATCATGTTTCCGTGCTTATTGGTATTTTGGGCTGGTTGTGCCAGAGGATTTGAATGGAACGACAGTACATTCCACCTGCTCTCTTGTGCCCTGAAAATCATTGTAATGACCTAAGTTTTTTCCAAAACCTTTTTGAACACTGTGGTGATGAAAACGAAGAGGAAGGAATTCCTCGGGTTTTGCAAAACTTTGACCAATTTGAGAGAAAGATAGGCGTGCTAAGCCTTTTAATGAATGAAATCATGCTTGTTAGCGTGAGTACTGAGAATGACCTTGGTTTGATCAAGATTGGTTCCACACTATCTTCAGCGCGAGCGGTGTGTCGCTTTCGTAAAAACTTTCAAAAACAAAATGTCTTGCGCGGTCCTGTGAAGACCTGTGTGGAATCGCTCTTGAGATTGTGCAGCCTAGGATCGCTCTCAGCCTCAAGACTCAATCCGTTTGTTTTCGAACCTTGAACCCATTCAGAACGTTCAACGGTCAACCGCCATGTGAGACCTGTGTGGCTAGATCAGAAGCACCCCTCGAACTAGGGGCAGCAAAATGTCGGACATGCTCGAAGAGCCGAATACAACAGCCATTCTCCTAGATACAGAGGGCTTCAATCTGAAAACCATTTGGCATGGACTTGTTACACTTTTACCCTTTGAGAGGCTCGCTGGGCCGAAAACCCGGAAGGGCGACCCAGGCAAAAGTTAGAGCAAGAAAAAAATATATACAAAAGAAAAGAAAAAAGAAATACAAAAAGAAAAAAAGATGCAAAAAAAATACAATACGAAGAAAAAGAAAAAGAAGAAGAAAAAAAAAGAGAAAAGAAAAAAGGAAAAGAAGCTCGCAAGGTCGAAAACCCGCATCGGGCGCCTTGGCAAAAGTTAGAGCCTAAAAAGTGAAGGTTAAAATACCCGAGTGTACCTTAACCGGAACTACGTAAGGCTTGATTCCCATGTTTGGGATACGTAGGCAACTTCATCCTGAAGTCCTGCCCCCAACGCTTTCATAGCGTTTCTATCCATGTAATGGTTTTGATCATCCTTGCCTTCTCTGAATCCGACGATTCGGTTGTGACACCGGAACTACGTAAGGCTTGATTCCTATGTTTGGGATACGTAGGCAACTTCATCCTGAAGTCCAGCCACCAACACTTCCGAAGTGACTGTGTCCATATATTGGTTTTGACCGTCTTCATCTTCTCCGTATCCGAGAGTTCGGCTGTGATCATCGCTAATGAAGATTGACTACAAAATGCCGCGGCATTATCCAAACAAGGGGCAACTTTCCGTTGCCATGCATCGCCATAAGTCGCCATTCAAACCAGGGGAAACTTTCCGTTGCCGTGCGGCTCTTTCAAGCAAGGGGCAATTTTCTATTGCCTCCGATTCGAGGTTGCGCATCTCAAAGAGTAAGTTCTACGCTCGTTGAGTGGTGGTCGTTTGCAAAAATAGTTTTTGAAAATTTTTACTGAGGTTGACTATTTTTTCGAAAAGTATTTCATTTTCTAAAACTGGACCACTTTTGAACCCAAAAAAAAAAAGGGAAAATTTTCAGTGCTCGTAGCCTAACTTGCATGATTTTCAAATCAAAAATCGAACAAGTATGTTAATCTAACTCTCATATTGGTCAAAATTGTTTTAGTAGAAAAACAAAAAATGGTCAAAATGATGAACTAGGGGCACAGTCGAGTCAGGTGTTCTGTCTTTTCCCCCCTTTTTACCAGCATACCTGTCAGAAGGACACTCTATTCGCCAGAAGAAGGCACAACCGAAGCTGTCTGTAAAGGGCTGAAAGCCCTCGACAACTTCCGAGCAACGAGGTATTGAACCAACTGTGGAGCACGAATCGGAATGGATCAAAATACTCCGTTCCCTTACCTGGGACACCGACTGAACGCCGCTGAAAGAAATAGCCGCGAGCTAATAGTATTGGGCGTGAACCCGCAACTTCCTACTCATCTATTAATAACCCTGGGGAGGGACGAAAAAATGAGAGAATAAAGAATAGAGAGGTGTAAGTCGAGAGAAAAGTGAGGAAAAGGGTTTTGAGAGAAAAACCGAGCCTGAGGGCCGAGTGACGTGAGAATCACAAATCAGAAAGGGTGGGAAACATACCCGGAGGAACTGGCTCCTCAAGATTTGAGGTCTTTCGTTTTTGTAAACACGTCCGTGTGTCGTGTCTTTTGTCTTGTTTAGCCCAACTTTTGTTTTGGGTCTTTTTTGAGCGTGTCTTGTTGTGATTAGGTCGTGTGCCTTTTGTTTGAGTCTTTTTCCGCTGTGTTAAGTCGTAGGCTCAATACCCAGGTTGAAACCTTTTTCAATTTCAAAAATCATTTATGTTCAGAGTGCTGTGCCATTCTCTACATTTAGGCGAAGCAAAAGGAGAAAGGGAAAATTTGGGGCATCTGAGTGTGCTTCAACTTCAGCCGGTTTCACCTTTGTAGTCCGTCTTGTCAGATTGGGCTGTTTGTTCAGGATTTTGCCGCGTGCAGAATGAACCAAGTGCTGTGTTATGGGCTGTATGCAGATTAATCCTCAGCAGAGTATGGGCTGTGTGTTCAGGTTAAGCAGTGGTTTGTATGGGTTGTTTTGTTGTTAACTGGTTCATTATTGGTTATTACAATACAAGTGTTCAAATTATAATACAAGTGCTCAATTTTCAGACAACAGATCAATCTCATTTGCATTGAGGTGTAATATGATGTGATGCGATGCAATATATAAAATGTACAAATGTGACACTTTTTCAGACAAAAAAGGGTTTGTTTCATTTCATCATCTTTTTCAAGTACAAGTACATAGTTTTGGAAACAAAAATCTGTCTGCAGCAGTACAAGGTACTCTAGCTACCAGCAAAAAGGGAAAAAAGTACAAAAAAAGAAGAAAAACAGCAAAAATCTGTATCAATGTCCAAAAGGTCTCAGGCCTACAGGTCCGTCCTAGTTCTCTTCCTGGACGAAGGTCCAGGAGCATCATCAGCACCATCATCTGAGTCTGAGCCCGAGCTGTCTTCGGTCTCCTCCTCGGACGACTCTGCCTCTGCCTCAGCCTCGGACTCATCATCGTCATCAGGAACAGGAGCCCGCGAGCTACTCCCTACGTGAGTGCGCCCCGCTTTGGTGCGGGGGTATACTCTGCCATCTCGGGTAGAAACGGGAGGCCCGGCCGGAGCACCACCTACAGGAGGAATCTGGAAGGGATGCTGAAAAGTACAAAAGGCAAATACATCAGTATACTGTGAGCAGTTTATCAGTGCAGAATGCAGTGTATGAGTACAGTGTGAGAATACTGTGAGCAGTTTATTAGTGCAGAATGCAGTGTATGAGTACAGTGTGTGGATACTGTGAGCAGTGTATCAGTGCAGAATGCAGTGTATCAGTGCAGAATGCAGTTTATGAGCACAGTGTGTGGATACTGTGAGTAGTGTATCAGTGCAGAATACAGTGTTTGAGTGCAGTGTATGAATGCCGTGAGTAATGCTGTGAACAGTCTGTGGGCTACAGTATATCAGATGCCGTAAGGGCTGTGTATCAGGTGTTGTGTCGACAATATGACGCATCAGATTGTGTAGATTTTGAGACTGCAGTTGAAGAACATACCGGAATGCCATAGATGGCTAGAAGATCAAGACTCCGCTGGAACATCCCCATCATAGAGGCGGTCAGCTCCAAGGACTGGCGGGTGTACTCGAAGGAAGCCTGCAAAAGTATTAAATGCATCAGTATTCTGCGGAATATCAAATAAACTGAAATGAAATGACAATGCAAGATGCAAGATGAAGTACTACATACCGGAGGTAAGTCGTAGAACCCGACTAACTCGTGATCAGCCGGAGGGGGGCAATGGGAATCTGGTAAGTCGCCCCACCCTGTCCCCGACATGTCATCGAAGTAGGGAGCGCTGGCCAACTAGCCCCCCGTCCCCTCCGAGCTCCACCCCTGCCACGAACTCGAGTTGTCCTCGATGTCCCTGCTCCCGCTCCCGCTCCCGCTTCGGCCGCTGGCGCCGCTGGCCTCTCTCTCTCAGCTCGACGGCCACCGCTCAGAGGCCGCATGATGAAGGTTCAGACATACTCCGAGTAGTCGCCCTCGCCCCTGAAACCATCTGCCTCCCAGCCGATTGTATAGTCCGTCATCTACTCGGGAGTGAATCTCTCTGTCTCCCTCATGTGCTTAGGAGGGTGAACCGGGACTATCTGCTCCGGTAAACCTAGGGTCTGGCGTAGGAAACGCTCACCCAGGTACCAAGCCCGACAGACCGGGCCTTCTAGCAAAATCCGAAAATGCGAGGTCTCCTCAGCACCAGCAAATCGGTCCCGAATTGTCGCTGGCAATGGAGCCCAAGGCTGCCAGGTGATCTGAAAATGAAATGCAGATTGTTATCTATCTGTTATTGAAAGTACAGTGTAAAGAAAAGCTTAGATGAACTGCAAAGTTGAACATACCTCTGCGGGGGTGATGGTGTCAAAATAGCGGCGGAAAAAGATAAACGTCTCCCGCGGTCTCCGTACACACCTCCCGTCAAAGCGGCGCGAGAACGGGACGACGAGAGGGGTCTCCACGTCTGGCACAGGCGCAAGTCTCAGAAAGTAGGCGTAGACCCACAGCTGCAGAGCAAATACCAGTGTGCTTATCAGATAAAGCAGAATATAGAATAAAGCAGAAATCGCAGAGCCGTGTATTGTGAGGTGTATTGTGCAGAGTGTACAGTGTGAGCAGTGTACAGTCAGTGTAAAATAGTATATGTGTGTGCCGGGTGCGCAGTATACAGTCAGTGTGAAGCAGACTACAGTGCGTGCAGTGTACAGAGTACAGTATGGAGTACATAAAATGTAAAGCAGAAATGAAAAGCAGAGAAGAAAACGTACCTCCCAAGCTCGCCAGTAGCCCCCGAGCAGCTGTCCGCTGTAACGGGAGGCTGAGCTCATGTACCCGTACAGAGTGGCCAAGGCAGCGCCACCCCAGTCATAGCGTAAGATCCGGGTGACGTCCCCGAGGGCGCTGAGCAGGCAGAGGGGCACAGTGTTCGCCCGGTCGGCGAAGATAGTCGTCCCCAGCAGGAACATGAGGAAGCCCCGCGCATATCGCTCCACCGCCTCCTGAGTCATCGGAGCCTCCTCGACTAAGGCTGGCTGGTGTAACATGTCCGCGTGGGACCTCGCTACAGCTCGGACTCTCCTTTTTGTGTTGTTGCGGTTCTAAATCTGAACCAAAGAGTCCAAACTCTGGCAAATCGTTTTGAAGAAAAACAGATTTTTGAAAAGAAGTGCCAAACATGGACTGCTTTGCCAGATTACAGAGTCGCCACCTAAATATTTTTTAATGGGGGAATTTAGGAAACCCTGACTCGGTGCCGAAGGCCACGTGTCCGTCATCACCAAATGTCTTGGCTCGGGAGCTTGGGTACGATCGGGGAAGGTCAGCTATGAGCACCCCCTTTCGCCCGGTCCTAAGACCGGCCTCTACTAACCGTGATATCCAATTTTGAAAAACGTTACGTGTTCTTATTCCGGTTATTAGCCTAGAATTTACTATGTTATGCGCGCAGCAAACAAGTATAGACTAGGTTGCCTAATTTGAGAATAAACATTGCATATCCGTTCGTTTTGAAAGCGTTTCGGGTTTTGCTACTCGCAAGTAGGCTAAAATGCGGATTTCAATGAGTTTTCCAACTCAAGCAACCCAACCTCCACCCACAGGCAGTCAAGCAGTTAACTCACATAAGCACTTAGCCGCATGGTAAGCATACTATCATGGCAACATTCACACGCATGCGAAATGCTAAAGCGTAAAATACTTACATCGTACTCCGTGCCAAAACAATAAACTAGTTAGCAAACATGCATGCCCTAGTTCATGTTAAGTGACTAATGCAACACATACAACATGTAATTTAGGATAGGCTCGGCTAACCCTAAAAATGGCATGTGAAGTGCACTTTATTTTGATGCACGTATTCAAGTTGGAATTGAAAATACGATGCAGTTGGTATGATGTACCGAGCCCGGTGCATGTTTAGACAAATGCATGGATGCACGCATGCGTTGCATAGGGTATGCTAATTTTAAATATGCCCTAATCTACCATCGTAAGCAGGTAAATAAAAGGGAAGAAAGAAATGGGGGTTGGAAGACATACATACACTCACCCACACTTATTACAATTATGCCCTCGCTCGGAGGGACCAAAAGAATATACAGTCCCAAATAATACAGTCCAAATAATGAATAAAATTAATTATTACAAAACTTTCTAATTATCAAATTAATATTTAAACATAAAAGAAAAGGGGCCCAGCCCTGCCTCGGGATGCGTGAATGATGCATGCTCGAGTCCGCTTTGCCCGGAAAGCCCACACCGTAGCACTGCTGCCTCTGGTTCTACTGCCCTGCCTTTCTGAAAAACTGCCAAAGTCCAAGAACACCTTCCATACACACTGAAAAGTACCACCGGCTGGAGGGAATTCCCACCGGCTGTTTATAATGACCATCGGCTGCTCTAGGGGCTATCGGCCAAAAATACAGTGCCGGTCGGCACTCTGTTCTACCGGCCGGCAAAAAGTTCCTGCAGGGGACAGTTTGACAGCAGCAGCAGACCAGCAATGCATGGCATGAGTTTTTAGGCATATGTATGCACGGCCATTGCCTCCTATCATGTTTGGGGGATCAAGGAAGCATGACCCTTGGTTCCTGGGCCATCAATTATACATCTTGATGCATGATGGCCTAAGGAACCGAGGTTGCATCTTTAATGGGAATGCATGCAACAAACAAATGAGTGCCAAGACCCTATCATGTCCAAAGTCAAGGGCCCCGGTGACATGAGAATTGAGGTGTGTTTTGTCACTTGAAGTACAAACACGCCTCGTTTCTCACACTTGGTTTGACACCCCAAACCAAGTAATGCAATGCATGTTATGCTAACATGGTTCAACAATGCAATCTAATGGTAAGATACAAACATGCCAAATGTAATGCAACATGCAAGGTGCAAATGCAATGCAAACATGGATGAACCATGTAATAGAACCATCATGCTACCACACTTAATGAAGCAAGTATGCAAAGAACATGAGACAAACATGCTAAAGTGGGCTTAAACCATAAAGGGGCAGACCTCAATCCACCCCAAAACAGTGGCAAAAGGTGCCCCAAAACATGAGCAAAATGCTATACAAGCTTACAAGGAAATAGGCCCAAAACCAAGGGTACCAAAGAGAACATCTAACTATCATTAACACGACCACTCATGGCACATGTTAGACAACCAAAAGCAGTTTCTTAGCATGCAAAAATACACCCAAATCCCCTTACATGGCAGCCCCAAAATACCTCAAATACACAAACATGCATAAGGCCTATTTCAAGGCACAAAAGAATAACCTTCCAAAACATGAAAGTGATGACCAATGTAAGTATATGAGTATGATTTAGGGACTGAAATATAGCCTACAATGATGCCAAATCATGAGAGAAAAACTAAGTTGAGCATGCTAGTGATCTACATAACCAAGGCTTTCAAGCCAAAATGCAAAGCAACTATACCAAGCATGCCAAACAAGGCAAAATCAGTGGCTCACAGCCCTTAAACATGGCAAAACAATGCTAATACTTCAATAAGCCAAGCTAAAACATGAGGATATACAAGGCTAAACACATGGCCTATTTCTAGGCAAAGTAGAACATTTCAAAGCAAGTGTAAGATGCATGCTAAAGGCCATAAATCCAACCTAAAATAGAGGTATAACATATCATATTAACCACAAATATGCTCTGAAATGAGACTAAAACCAACCATGCACACATGTTATTCTCTAGGCCAAAAACAAAGGCAAACAAGGGACAAAGGGGAGAGGGGTGTCCCTCCCCTATTCATGACTTGGACCGAAAACGCCAAGTAAACAAAGCCTTACTAAAAAGACACCAAAATGGCCAAATAAAGCCTGAAAGGGTGAGGCCTTGCTCAAACCACAAAATGACCTTAATGAAGGTTCAAGAGCAAGTAAAAACAAGAGTTTTTTTAGTTATAGACAAAGCTCAAAACACAAAGCAAAAGGGGTAGAAACTAGTTGCAAGAATGGGGAAACTAAAGTAATGAGTTTACCCTTGAAGATCCCTTGAAGAACAGGTGGTCCAGCCACTCTCTAGTGATCAAAGTCAGTCCAAAACTTCAACAAACAACCCTCTAGGTCTCTCAATCTCAAGCTAAGGTGTAATGGTATGTGTAATGGTGCAAAAGTAAGGTAAAACACACCTTTTAGGCCTAAAACACACACACAAGGATGAGAGAGAGGGAGATATAGATATATATGGATGTATATCAGAGATATAGAGATATATCTCTGGTTTTTGCCTTCAAAGTCTCTAACCTAGCTCAAGGGAGATGAAATGAGCTTAAATAGGCAACTAAAGCCAAGACTTAATGGCTAAGCAAGACCAAAAGGTTCAAAGGGGGGGGGGCAAAGGTGTCTTGGCTTCTTGGAGAAGCCAAGACAGCTGGCCAAGCTTCTCCAAGAAGCTTGGCCAAAGGTGCAAGCTTCTAGAAGCTTAGAGGGTGCAAAGGGTGCAAAATGGCCACACCTGTGCACGGGGGAATGTCACCATATCCCAGGGGTTCAAAGGGTTCACACCGGCCGGCCAAAACAGTCACCGGCACAAAAAAAGCCGGCCGGCAACATATAGTGCCGACCGACCAAAGTTTTTGAGAAAACAGTGCCGATGGCTAAGAGGGAGTGCCGGTGGAGTTCAGGGGCAGCCGGTGGGCTTCAGGGATGGCTAACAAGCCTCCCCCTACCCTCAAATGCAAAAACACACAAGCCTTGGTGTAAAACCAAGCACAGAACAAACCGGTTGAGAGGTCCAGAGGCACGACGTGCAGCCGGGACCTCTGGGAATTCAAAACGAACACAAACATGGATAATCACCGAGCGTTCCAACGGTGACGTCCAAGTTTTGAGGACGGTCAAAAATGGGGTGTCTACAGCTGGACTCTGAACTGGACCTCGAACCATGAATATCGGACGAAGCCGAGACGTGCGAGAGGTGGCACCTCGCCGAGCAGGTAGATCTGAGCAGCCTCCCACTCGTCCATGTCGGTGTCGAAGGGGATCGGATCACCCCCTATCCCGATGCCGGTGAGCATCGAGAAGTCGTAGGGAGTCATCGTCATGTCTCCCGCGGCAGAGAAGTGGAAGGAATCGGTGGTGTCCCACCACCTCTCCGCTAGAGCGGCAAGGAGAGGCCTGCTCGTGGTGAGTCTGGAAAGTCCTCTACAGAATGCGCCGAAGCCGGCCTGGTCCACGATGTGGCGAACCGCATTGGGTAGCTCTGCGTACCAATCTCGGGCGGCAATGTTCCCATACCCCTGAACGGCATGGGAATCTCCCTGTTTTCAAGCAGACAATTGCGAAGCAATGCTAAATGTACAGTTTTGAAAAGCATTCAGAATTGGTGAAGATACAACATGTGTGCATGTTTTCTGATTCAAACAGACATCGGGTGTTGGTGTGCTTACAGTGAACTGCAACGTGTGATGTGTCAGCGTGTTTGGATGGTTCAGTACAGATACAGCATGTGTGCACGTTTTTCAGATTCAGACAGATATCGGGTGCTGTTGCGCTCATAGTAAACTACAGTGTGTGCTGTGTCAGTGAGTTTGAGTGGTTCAGGGCAGTGCAGTGTGTGTGCACGTGTCAGATTCAAATAGATATCAGTTGTGAGCGCATTCACAGTCAACTATAATATACAGTGTATCAGTGTATTCGGGCTAAGCAGTTAAAGAACATAATCAGTTATGGCAGTTAAGTGTTCTACATTACGGAAAATAAAACAGAGGAAAGAATATACCTCGGAAGTGCCGAAGGACAGATGTGACGTCGGCTCGCGTAAGAGATGCTCTGGAGGCACCGTCCTATCAAAGCTCCTGAACTGACGGAGTCCGTCGGGAGGCAGGACGTCAATCGCCGGCCGGTAGGTCGCCGGGTCGAACGGGCAGACGCTCAAGGGTAGAAGCTCAGTCCCGGGATCCATCTCATGATCGGGAGGAGTCCCGCCCCGTGGAATGTCGTCCGCCATGTCAAAGGTGATGAGAAAATGGCCGGAAAAGTGGAAATCGGATGAGAATGCGGAAAGTCAACGGAAAGTCAACCCTGGGAGGATGGAAAGTGACCGAAAAAGTCGGGAAAGGGAAAAGACACGGAAATCAAGAAAAACTCGAGGGAAACAAGCCGCGAGTGGTGGAAATCGCAAAAGAGACACCGAAACGAAGTTTCAATCGGTTCAAAATGTTCGAAACGCGAAGGTATACGCGAATCGAACGACGAAACGGGGTCAAAAACACAAGAAAACGGGAGAATGAAAGAAGGAAAATGCTCTAGAGAGAGAGTGGATGAAATTTCGGCCAAGGAAATGAAAAGAACAGGGTTTGAAACCCTATTTTAAAAGACCCAAGCCAAAAAGATAAAACTGCCCCGATTCAGGCATTTTTGGCCGATCGGCTACATTTTTGGCCGGCCGGCCAAATATTTGGCCGGTGATGTGTTTTGGTGGCCGGTGGATGGCCGGTGACCTCCCCTTCTGGCCGGTGAGCCTTCTACAACCTTGTTTGGGTCAGATGTATAGTTTGGGATCTTCATTGCTCAAGAAAGTGCAAGAAAGTGCATTTCCGAAGTTCAACCGGTCTCCGTTTTGACCTCGGACCGTGTCTTCTGTGCGTGGCGCTCGAATACGGGTGTGGTGTATCCTTTTTGTCTCTTGCAAGAATCAAAAGTTGCCCCCGTATGCATTGTCTTGCATTTGCATACCTTACTTGCGTTGTTTCGTACTTTAATTCCCGGTCTGGCGAGACCTTAAACACGCACGGTCTAGCAAGACCTTAAACACGCTCGGTTGGTGCTTGCATGTCGGCATGCATTGTAGCACACGTCATCCCTTGCATTATCATGCATTGCATTACAACGCTTTGTCATGAACGCACGTTGGTTATGCGTTATGTCGTTCGTATTGTTACGCACACATCTTGTAAGTGTCATACACATGTCATACTCACGCTATTTTGCGCATCTCATTGCATTTTGCATGCATTCAATCGCGCTATTTTGCGCACCTCATTCGCACTATCTTGTGCACTCGCGTTGTTTAACGCATCGCGCTATTTTGCACATCTCATTGCATTTTGCATGCATTCAATCGCGCTATTTTGTGCACCTCATTCGCACCGTCTTGTGCACTCGCGTTGTTTAACGCATCGCGCTATTTTGCGCATCTCATTGCATTTTGCATGCATTCAATCGCACTGTCTTGTGCACTCACGTTGTTTAACGCATCGCGCTATTTTGCGCATCCCATTGCATTTTGCATGCATTCAATCGCGCTATTTTGCGCATCACACTGTCCTATGCACTGCACGGTCTAGCAGACCTTAAATCCTTGGAAGGTGCAAGACCTTCGGTGCATTGGTGTGCACAGTACATGCATTGTCATGCATTCATTGTAAATATTGCATATGTCATGCATCATTTTAAATACTGCATATGTCATGCATTTAAGCCAAAAAAAAAAAAAAACAAAACACACATGCATTCATTGTAAATATTGCATATGTCATGCATTCATTGTAAATACTGCATATGTCATGCATTCATTGTGAATAATGCATATGTCATGCATTTCATTGTAATATAGTGCATATGTCATGCATTTCCACTGTAAACATCCATCCCAGTGCATATTGTAAATATTGCATTGTAGCTTGCTTGCACCCATTGCATCACCTCCATCTATGGCTCGCACCTCTCCTTGTTGAGCTTGGTTTGATATGTGCTCATACTTTTCACGTCGAAGCACAATTCTGCATGTGTACGCGCCTATTCCTTGTTGAACTTGGTTTGAGGGTGGCGGCACCTTTTCTGTGTTAAACGCGGTTCGTTTGTGTACATGCCTTTCCTAGGCAAGATTTGGTTTGGCCTGCGTGCCTTATCCATCGTATCTATTCCATTCCAGTGCATATTGCATTATAGCTTGCATGCACCCACTGCATCACCCCCCCATCTATGGCTTGCGCCTTTCCTTGTTGAGCTTGGTTTGGTATGTGCCCATACTTTTCACGTTAAAGCACAGTTCTGCATGTGTACGCGCCTATTCCTTGATGAACTTGGTTTGAGGGTGGCGCCACCTTTTCTGTGTTAAACATGGCTTGTTTGTGTCCATGCCCTTCCTAGGCAAGATTTGGTTTGGCTGCATGCCATATCCATTGTATATATTACATTGTAGTGTAATTTTTGCATCCAGCATTAGGATCATTGTTCTTTCGTTAGCGGGTTGTTTCCCCACTCATGTCATTCCACCCAATACTTGTTCTTGTGTCCGTCTACATCACTCATAGTTCTGCATGTGTACGCGCTTTGAGGGTTGCGGCACCTTTTCTAGGGTAGACAGACTTGTTACTTCCATCAATCTATTTGACATTTGTGTGGTTTTGAACCGCTTATGATTGGATCATGATTCAATTGCATTGCATATCGTTTGCATTGTTTCAATTGCATTGCATTTTCATTTGCATTATTATACATAGTTCTGTATATATTGCATATCATTCTGCATTCATTTTGCATGTTATGCATGTTGCTAACAATATTGCACCTGTTAAGTTTTCTTTCTCTTTCAGGCACGATATTGTATGTACGGTTCATTTGAGGCTGGTGCAACCAGACGAACCGGGCAGGTATTGTATTCTTCAAGTGAGACGTATCGAGAATTGCATAATTCTCTTACATCCTTTCTGCATTGTAGTGTAGTTTGGTGTATGCTAGCTTAGAACTGTCGCATGTTATGCTTCGTTACAGCTTTCTTTGCATGATCATAAGTTATGTTCAGCTTCTTGCATTTGTCTTGCATTTTGCCCCTGCCTTTGGGCGCATATCTTTATCTGCAGCTTGTATGCCTTGTCTAAGTCTTCGGCCTTGTCAAAAATGGGTCGTCTCTGGGCTTTGACAATCACTCTCGTCATTGTTATGACTTTCGAGTTCTGTCAAAGAGGGGCAACTGTAAACACCCCATTTTTGACCGTCCTCAAGACTTGGACGTCACTGTTTGAACACTCGGTGATCATCCATGTTTGTGTTCGTCTTGAGTTCCCGGAGGTCTCGGCTACGCGCCTTGCCTCAGGATCTCTCAACTCGACTGTTTTGTGTCTGGTTTTGCACCAAACACTTGTGCTTTGCCTTTGAGGGACAGGGTAGGGCTTCTTGACCATCCCCACCCATCACCGGCCATGGCTTGAGGCCACCGGCTGTGTTTTGTTGCCACCGGCCAAATATTTGGCCAGCCGGCACTATAGATGGCCGGCCGGCTATCTTTTTTTGGTCAATTGCATTTTTGGCCGGCCGACTACTCTGCATCTGCTTTTGCAGATATTTTTGTGCAGCTGGCATGCATTTGGCTCCCCTCCATACACGTGTATGGAGGGATCTCCCTCTTAGTTAGCTTGTCTTGTAAGCTTACAAGATTGAGCTCCATAAGAGGAGGCTTCCTCTCCCTCTTTTAGGGTTACAAAATTTTCAGAGGAGAGCTCTGGTTTTTAGGGTTAGCATAATTGTATCTATCCTATATCTATTTCTCTCTCTCTTTTTGCCCTTAAGGTGTTTTAGTCTTAGATTTGCACACAAACACCTAGACTTACACCTTCTCTTGGAGCTGAGGTCCTTGAGGCTTGTTTTTAGAGTTTTGGAGTTGATTTGAACCTAAAGAACCAGCTGGTCTTCCCTTTTGGAAGAGGGTCTACAAGGGTAAGACTTTTGTCCCTTTATTCCCCATTTTTGCATTGTATTTTTGCCTACCTTACAACCTTTTTTGAGCTTAACATATAACATAGAAAAGTTTTGTTTTTTAGTGCTCTAAATAGTTTGTTAAGGGTGTTTTAAGTTTTGGGGTTGTTTGACCCCTCTTAAGCCTTGTTAGGCCCTTGTTTTGTGCCATTTTGGTTGAGCTCCGGGACCATTGTGTTTGGGCCTCCTCACCACTGAAATCTTGAGGGATTTCAGAGGTGAGGATGGTGCCTTGAGGTCCCAAGAAGGAGAGGGCCACCCCTCTCCTTGTTGTCCTTGAAAAAGGCCATTTTTGCCTCTTGAGGGAGCACCATGTTTAAGTGTATGTTGACCATGCCTTAGCTGTTTTTTGTGCTTATTATGTCATGATTTAGCACTGTTTTGAGTTGGTTTTGGTACAGCATGCTTGCTTAGCATACATGCCTTGTAATGCCATGTTTAGGCCTTAACATGCTTTAGGTTTTGACCCTTATTCTAGCATGATTTTGGCCAAGCTTTGTGAAGCTTTTGTGTTTGTCTTAGCATGCTTGAAGTTTGTTTTGGGTTGCTTTGGTCGACCATGGCATGCTTTATATAGCTACCTTACACTTTGGCTTGTTAGCCTTGACTTTTGGACCTTAGTTACATGCCATGATCATCTAGTTTATTTGGTTTGGCACCATTTTAACATAATTTTCAGAGCTTACATTGCATGCTAATTGTCCATGTTTGCCTCCTTTTAAGTGTGCTTAAAAGTCTCTCTTTTATGCCCAAGTCTTGAACCTTGCATGCATGTCTATTGATATGTGTTTTAGCGTCCATTATTGGGCATATTGGCCACTGATTTTGGCATGCTTGCGAGCTATCCATGTTAGTTTAAGTTCATCCCCTTTGCATGTTGTTGAATGCTCACCTTGTGTGTTGTTGCATACTAGTGTGTTGTTGCATGATTGAATGAAGTCACATGTTTGCTTGCATTCTTGAACATCCACATTGTGTCTTGCATACTTGTAGGTTGCATTGCTTCATGCCTTACATGTTTCTTTACCTAGGTTATGTGCCTAACATGCATTGCTTGCTTGCATTGTCCATATTGCATACTAGTCAACATGTTTAGGATCGCATTGCATTAGCATGCATGCTTTGCCTCTTGAATTGCTTGTGATAGAGGTTGAGCCCCTTTGTTTGATTATGTGCACCGCATTCCAATATCAAAATGCACACTTGATTCTTTGGGCCATCATGCATGGAAATGCGCGATTGTGGCCCGAGAATCGAGAACCATGTCCCTTTGAGTCATACACATGATAAGGGGTGTGGTTGGTGCATACATTGCTTGAAATGCATTGCCATGATTTGTTTTGCCCTCTGTTGCTGTTAACACAGATTCTGCAGGAAGATTTGGCCGGCCGGCCATCTACAGTGCCGACCGGCCATCCATTATTGGTCGATGGATCAATTTGTGGCCGGTGACCATTATCCATGGCCGGTGGCCATACCTCCTAGCCGGTGGTGTTCCACAGTGTGCAGAGAGCATATCCTGGGACTTGTGCAGTCTTCAGAGGAGCAAAACAGTCAAAGCAGAGGCATCTTGTGTATGGCAGTGACTTTCCGAGCGAAACCAAGCGCGCATGCATTGGGCCCTCTTCCCGAGGCTGCTGTTTATTGCTTAAATTAGATTAGTTAATTTGCTTAGCTGATTTAATTGGTCTGTAATATTTAATTAGCTTGTAGGTTAATTAAGTGTATTATTCTTTCGGTCCCTCCGAGCGAGGGCAAACTTGTAATAAATGTGGGTGCGTGTGTGCGTGTCTTTCAACCCCCACTTCTTTCTTCCTTTTACTTACCTGCTTTTGATGGTTAGTATTAGGACATATTTACTTTAGCATCCTTATGCTATGCATGTGTGCATAATTCATCAGTATTGCATGCATCGGGCTCGGCGCATCATGCTAACTGCATAAGTATTTCAAATCTAACTTGAATACATGCTATCTGTGCATTTCACATGTCATCCTTAGATTAGCCGAGCCTATTCTAGTGACATTCTGTATGTGTTGCATTAGCCACTTAACATGGACTTGGATCATGCATGATTGCTAACATGTTCTTTGTTTTGGCTTGGAGTACTAGGTGAGCTTTTTATGCTTTAGCATACCGCATGTGTGTGAGTGTTGCCATAAAAGCATAATTACCATGAGGCTAATTGCTTATGTGATATAACTGCCTGAATGGCTGTGGGTGAAGGTTGGATTGTTTGAATTGGAATAATTCGTTGAAATCTGTATTTTAGCCTACTTGCGAGTAACGAATTCCAAAGCGTTTTCCAAACAAACGGATATGCAATGTTTCGTTCCAAATTAGGCGATCTAGTCTATACTTTTGTGTTGTGTGCATCACATAGTAATTCTAGCTAATTAACTGGAATAAGAACACATAACGTTTTCAAAATAAGATATCACGGTTAGTAGAGGCCGATCTTTGGATCGGGCGAGAGGGGGTGGTCATAGCTGACCTTCCCTAATCGTACCCAAGTTCCCGAGCCGAGGCAACTTTGGTGATGACGGACACGTGGCCTTTGGCACCGAGTCAGGGTTTCCTAAATTCCCCTCATAAAAATATTTAGGTGGCGACTCTGTATCTGGCAAAGCAGTCCATGTTTGGCATTTCTTTCAAAAATCTGTTTTCTCAAAACGATTTGCCGGATTTGGACTCTTTGGTTCAGATTAAGAACAGACAACAAAAGGGAGTCCGAACTGTAGAGTGAGGCCCTCACCGGGCGCGTCTACAGACCTCAACAAATTTCATGGACGCAAATCACATCTCAAAAGTTTAACCCTATACCCACATAGTTACATAACATGTTATCACATAGCACATAAGATATGCAACATTTCTCACTAGCGAAATGAACCCACTGCGGTAAAACCACTTCCCACGAGCCTTAAGTATTCAAACCCGGTAGCTCTGATACCAGGTTGTAACGCCTCGAAAATTAGTCAGGGTATATCTATTTATGCTACAAAACCCACTTGATAGACAAACACACACACACACACACACACACACACACACACACACATATATATATATAGCTAACTATTCCATACATCCATTTCCGTTAAATCCCAAATGCTAAATACATGCTATTCATATCTCAATGCCCCAGTTCCAATCCCAAGCATACATTTTACAACAAGTCTGAAATGGAAGCCAAATGGATAATAAGTGCCTTACAGGCTTACAAATTTATCCAAGAATATTCTTGGTTACACAAAATGGAGTTTCAATTCAACGCAAATACAGCCCTGGACTTACATTCAACAAATAACAATAAAACAAAAATGAAGCCTCTGCTCCGAGTCTTCCTAAGTCAATGCCTTGGCAGAGGCATAACACCTGTACTTGAAATGGTTTCCCTTATAGGGTGAGCCATATCCCAGTGGACATATACTACACAATATATGAACCATGACAAGACTAAAGAGGAATATGCTCATGCCATGCTCATGATAAAACAATTTATCTCTCTTTTACAAAGCATGCAATGCTGAGATGCAACAACATATATAAAACCATTTCCATTTTAAACCATATCTGTTACATGAATACAGGATCTGTGAATCTATAGGTGAGTGTCTGCAACTAGGCCCTAATGCACTACCACTGTCATTTTTACTAGTAAACTGGAAGGCTCGACACCTAACCGCGCGGTTCCATACCCCCTACCCAGATTCACCAAGTATTCATCTTTTTGCAAATGGATACATTTCCAAACATTTCTCAAAAACAGATACATTTCCAATGAAATGAATGTAATGCAATGTCCAATGCAAAAAATGAGGAATGTGATTCAATTGACCTAAGTCTGCGTCTATGATGTCGGTTTCCAATTCACCTTCTTCATTCTCATGAAGAGCATCCGTAAGTCTGACTGGGTTGATCTCCCCTGATATTATTATGATTTTAGAATGTTGTTAGCGCAGCGGCCTCTCTGAATTGTCAAACACACAATTCGTTTATAAATTCGGAATGTATAATTTATATGCTTATATGAAGGTTAAGTGCATAAAGTTGGGAGAATAATTATATATAAAACGACGTCGCATTGAGGCCATAACTCACTTTCAATGACGTCACTCACTCCCTCTGATGACGCAAGTCACTCTCCAAAAACTTTACTGATGTTAGAGAGTGAGGGAGTGATATATATATGGTTCCCAGAGCGTCCCACTAATATTACCTGGGATGCTCCCCTCGCGCCACGTGTTGTCCTCTGATTGGTGCTCCCTTTCACAATTTGCGGCGTGTTGTCGGATAGGGCCTCCGCTCCGCACCCAGATCTGCGGTCCGGATTAAAAGATTGAACATGGAAAGTGCTAGCGGGAAATTTGAATTCAACTAGTGGGCCCAGACGTATGGCCCAGACGTTGTTTCCTTGTTGCATTTTGTGCCATTTGTCAGTATGGGCCGTAAATGTTTTTTGTGCCATACTTAGTATACGAACACGCTTGTAGCGTCGTGTAGTTAACTGTTCTTCCAACTTACAACTGTTAACGTTGACCGATGTCACGGTCAACATTTTACGCCTATAAAATAAAATCGATGTGATTCATTTAATTGCTGGAGTTTCACCATTGATTATGG
The DNA here is from genome assembly GCA_030407325.1 of Camellia japonica. Taxonomy (NCBI): domain Eukaryota; kingdom Viridiplantae; phylum Streptophyta; class Magnoliopsida; order Ericales; family Theaceae; genus Camellia; species Camellia japonica. The sequence goes on along the minus strand of JAPPVO010005665.1, from coordinate 11,401 downwards.
CTACTAGTATTCAATTTTCGCAACGGCGACCATATACTCCTAGAACAAAATTAAATTTTAGTCGCCGCTGGACAACATCCAGCAGATCTGGTGTTTCTAGACGAAGTTATTTTAAGTGAAAATGGAGTTATTACAAAAAAAAAGAAAAATGATTCTCATCTAAATCGTTTTGTGATTCCATCTGGAGGATTGACGATTTTCGTCCGTTTGATGAGCCTCATTTTTTCCATTTTGACTTGCCCGATGTTGGTATTGAAAAATATGAATGACTTGGGCGAAAATTGAAGCTGCTAGGACTGTACGTACAGGGTGTAGTTTTACGCCAAACTGGTGGTCTCTCTGACGTTGCCGCCGATACGCCTGGGCTGGAAAGCGACATGCGTGATGCTCCTACTCAAACTGTGGAGTTGGATACATCTGGTATATTTGACAACGGACAATGTGAATTTGTCGTTGTGTTGGACCACTTTCCTAATCCTTCAAATACACCTAAGTTTGAAGATGTTTTCCAATGGTCCAGTGGTGACCCACGAACTACTTGTATGGTCAGGGGCACAAAAATAGATTGTTTTGTTGTATTGCAGCGTGTCCTTGTTTCAATGCCGCCGCAATCTACTGAATATGCAGCTGTTATCTGTCAAGGCGTTAAAACATTTATCAACCTCGGAAAGAATGTTGTTTCCGAATTTCGAGATAGTGGTGGTATTCTGACCGGTGCGGATAACAATATGTTAAAAAACACAATTATTTGTTATTTTGTGTGGGAATGTTGCACAAAATCGGTTGTAAGGGCGCATTTGAATTGTAGATTGAAATATTGTTATTAATAAAATAATTGCACATTCTCTTATTTTTATTAGTAGAATAATTTATTACAACTTATTTTACATCGGCCTCCGTTGTACATTTGTTTTTTGGGCCGATGTGGAACCTTCTATTGCGGCCTTTACAGCTTCTGCTACTAATTTGGACACCTTATCCGTAGTGAGTCTTGATGATTCGGAGTTATTGGACCCTGCTTCGCTTACTGATGGGCCTATGTCTAATGGACCGCTAGGCTGATCCACTGGGCCGCGTGTCTGCATATTTTGGTCGGGTCTATTGAATAAGTCCGGCCCAGTCCAAATTGAACTTACGGATGGCCTTGTAGACAATAACCTTTGGACCGAAGAGCCGTATTGGTCCATTGGTGCAGATAATGTCATTGTGGACCTGAAGCGTGATTCGAACTGACAGCGTGTTAGCCTTGCTTCAACCACGCTACGTTGCACGTGCTAAATATCCACGTGCGTGTTTGTGAATATTTTGGACAGCACAGTTATTAATGGCGATCTGTAAGCAATTTCGTCTAGGAACGACGATGTTTGAAACACTAATGTGGCTTTCATTTTGCAATATCTCACATTGTCGTTGATATTGGTTTTTGGCAATTTGTACGACGCAGTCCATGGGAATCCTTTCTTGTCTGCGGCAGCATACGTGCCCTTACAACTGATTATGGCTACTAGTATTCAATTCAAATGCGCCCTTACGGCAATGGTGGAATAAATGAAATCCTGTCATAATTAGAAGCCAATTTGTCGTAATTTAACCAATAGCATTTTGGGTCGCCGTTTCTCACCATTGCCAGCACTTGCTCCTTGTTGTCTGCTGCAAGTGCCTCACGGTATATATTTTCTTTGTTCTGTTGGTTAGCGCAATGGCCCCTCTCACGGAATTCACCCCATTCAGTGTAGTCACCGTGTTTTGAGATGTATTCCAAAAAATTTTCGTGATTAGCTGTCCCTTGCACGTTTGGATGGAAGTGACACTTACTGTTATCGTGGGTAATGTCGAAGAACCGTTCATCTTACGTCTAGAAACGGTATGGGAATTGGACGAGAGCATGTAGATGTGGTTCACCATTGGCGTGTAATTCATGTGCAACTCTGATATAATTTGGTTGCCTGTTGGTGAACAGCGCTCTAAGTTTCTGCAGGAGTCCCTCTTTATGTAAAGAACATCTGGGATATGTCAGAAAGATGTTCTTATTTTGTAATCTAAAACGACGTCGCGTTGAGGCCATAACTCACTCTCAATGACGTCACTCACTCCCTCTAATGACGCAAGTCACTCTCCAAAAACTTTACTGATGTTAGAGAGTGAGGGAGTGATATATATGGTTCCTGGAGCGTCCCACAAATATTACCTAGGACGCTCCCCCCCGCACCACGTGTCGTCCTCTGATTGGTGCTCCCTTCCGCAATTTGTGGCCTGTTGTTCGCTAGGGCCTTCGCTCCGCGCCCAGATCTGCGGTCCAGATTAAAAGATTGAACATGGCAAGCGCAACATAAATAAGGCAAAATAATGTGCGGATTTGTCTTATTTTGCAATGGATCCCGGAGATCTTGGACAATTTCGGCGGTTGGTTTTAAAATACGAGTCGGATGTTCTATTGTTGCACTGGTCTTTGATGGTTGTCAGAGAAGACAACGCTGAAATATTAATCCGGCATATCAACGCCTTACAACGGCAAGAAGATGCTCTATTCGTCGGCCTGAAAGCCGGATACGAGTTAGACGAGGAGGATACCTATGCACAGACACCGCATCAGTGTGCAGAAACACATCTTGCCGCTGAGGAATGTGCGACGACATTCCACGCCGCTGAATGTTCTGGTTGCGGCATTAGACATAGGCGAAAGCCATCTTAAAATAGTCACATGTCGTCAGAATTGTATGGCGTTCTCCAATTCTGAAAAAATAAATTTGTTGTATTCCTGGTGTATGTACGTGTCTATGTTCACTGGCCATACAGTGTATACATGGGCCTAATTTATTTTATGCACAGCATTTTATAGGCCTCGTCGCCGCTGTAATCGGGCCTTTTTAGTGGGCCATTTCGATTAGATTGTTTACAAGTTTTGGCCCAGCCCAATTTGTAGTCCAGCCCATTATTTATTAAATCCCATTAGCTATTACAGTCCATAATTTATTACAGCCCATAAATTATTAAATCTGGTTAGAATCATAATTTATTAGGACAGTATAAATTCAACAAGAAATGCAATATTATTTAATCATAAAAATTTATGTAAACATTTCCCCATCGCCAATCGTTTACAAAATATGATATTCCATACATCCATTTCCATAAAATCCAAAATGCCAAATACATGCTATTCACATCTCAATGCCCCAGTTCCAATCCCAAGTATACATTTTACAACAAGTATGAAATGGAAGCCAAACGGATAATAAGTGCTCCACAGGCCTACAAATTTATCCAAGAATATTCTTGGTTACAGAAAATGGAGTTTCAATTCAACGCAAATACAGCCCTGGACTTACATTCAACAAATAACAATAAAACAAAAATGAAGCCTTAGCACCGAGTCCTCCTAAGTCAATGCCTTGGCAGAGGCATAGCACCTGTATTTGAAATGGTTTCCCTTATAGGGTGAGCCACATCCCAGTGGAGATATACTACACAACATATGAACCATGACAAGACTAAAGAGGGGTATGCTCATGCCATGCTCATGATAAAATAATTTATCTCTCTTTTTACAAAGCATGCAATGTTGAGATGCAACAACATATATAAAACCATTTCCATTTTAAACCATATCTGTTACATGAATACAGGATCTGTGAATCTCTAGGTGAGTGTCTGCAACTAGGCCCTAATGCACTACCACTGTCATTTTTACCAGTAAACTGGAAGGCTTGATACCTAACCGCGCGGTTCCAATACCCCTACCTAGATTCACCAAGTATTCATCTTTTCGTAAATGGATACATTTCCAAACATTTCTCAAAAACATATACATTTCCAATGAAATGAATGTAATGCAATGTCCAATGCAAAAAATGAGGAATGTGGTTCAATTTACCTAAGTCTCATGCATTTCTACAACAATCATGGCTATCCTTTACCGATAGCCCAAAACAGATATTTAAACAATTAAATTCTAAAAATTCCGATAAATACAATCTATTCCACATGTCATAAAATATGAACAACTACACTAGTTTTCATATCACAATCACGTCCGGTAACCTCTCAAGGTCCATTTCTAACCGTGTCGGTTTTATTCCAACAGATTCATTAAGCAAAATAATACCGTTAATGCCCAAGAAAACATCATTTTCTTTCCAAACAAATTCTCCAAGCATTATTCAACTATGACATCCTATTTTGATCAAAAGCCCCAAAAGTTAAACATAATTCCTTTATTTTCTTTAAAAATACTCTTTTAGTCGCAAACCGGTAAAAATTTCAAAATCGATCGAGTCGAAGTCCGTTTTTGTTCAAATTTAACACATAACTCTTTCATAACCTTACAAACATATTCTAAATTTACACTTTCGCAATTTGAGTATCAACTCTTTATTTTTCTCAAAATTTCTCTTTTAAGACAATAAATCACAAAAGTTTCAAAAATTCTAATTAAATTATATACAACTCTAAACTCCATATAATCAAGTAAAAGTGCATAAAGAAGTGTAGGAAAAATCCCTACCTCGAGCCAAGAAGCTTTCAAATTTTTTGGCAACAGAAACTAAATATGCTAGGAGCCAAACGATGCCTTTTCCGCCCTCTATGTTTTGATCCAAAGCACTAAAGGTCAAAAATGACTTACACTAGATCAAACCCATGAAAAACCAACATTAGAACCCTTTTTATTCTTTTCCTCACAGCAAGAACTAGGAAAGAACTCCCAAAGTATGAAAAAAAAACTATTTGGTCAGTTTTATAAATATTTTCTAAACAAATATCTAACTATATATATACACCTATATATATATATATCAATTTAAAAATACATTTCAATATCTTTAATGATAAAAGTAAATATAATATTTTCTCACTACAAAATATATTTCGTTTAATGGTATACACCATAAATATTCACAACTCTTTTATGGTAGTCAAATAATAACAATAAAACCACAACACTATTACATGGTTACTAACGGGGTCATAATTCAATCAATTGGGTCCAAAATGAATAGAGTTTAATAATTTAAAATAAATCCCCCAATTGATTTATCTCAAATCATGGTCCGAACACCCAAAACACAATTTTAAATTCTGCTATAAATTAAACTGAACACCAAACAGTCCGTGAATTTTCATAAACTAAATACTTATCATTAAATTCTGAAATTTTTATCCAACGTTCTAGACTCATATGGGAACCACATATAAAAATTTCATAATTTTCTGAGAACGAGAACTATTTTTAAAAAAATACAAAACCGAACTATTTTTGCACAAAATTTACACGACAATCAAATTCGAAAATTTGCTCAATTAAATTATGCACTGGCTATTTAAAAAAAATTGGGTCATTACAACCTACCCTCCTTAAAGAAATTTCGTCCTCGAAATTAAACTCAAGTAATGTAATACATTCTACAGTCATCCACAAACTCACTCAGGTACTTACTAATGCATCAACAAAATTTCTTTGACTATTACATGAGTCTCAACAAGTCACACCGGTAACAAACCAAATCATGACATTTGCACAACAATTGATTATAAAACCCTTACTAGTATAAACTATTAAGTGATTCTTCTATCCACATCGATAACCCACAACAACAGAATAGGATCTAATCCTTTAAACATAACAAAATTTTGGCAAAATGACTGCCCAAAATACCAAGACACCATACCTTATTGGTGATAACCCAACTTCAACGAACTATTTCCATCGCCTAATGCACAATGTATCCCAAGGCCAAAATAACTATCACTACTCCGAGGCCTTAACAAAACGAAATAATAATTCTTCAAACGCACTAACCACCAACTCTTATGAAACATAATGCAATCATGCCAAACACACTACTTGAAAATTCTCAGCCATAACTTTAATTGCCCAACCAAGCAATTTATGTATTATTTTTACCTATCCACTCTATTTCTTTCACTCGACAAACCGACTAATAGTTTACGCAAACTTATCTACATCCACCCACACAATTTCACTCCAATGTAGAATTTACCCAAACGCTCACACAATGCACTTCGAGTCCACATAGAATTCATCAAGACGAGATACACATTCTAACAATACTAAGGTACTCCCAACAAATACTCATAGTTGTAGTGACTTTGAAATCTCCTTTGAAGTCTCTAGTCAGCTCGTTTCTACCCAAATTCTAAAATATATAACCACAAGCTATGATGCCACTCATTCGCTCTAAAAAAAAATTTCTATGTCAACAGTAGTCATGCCATAACAATTTCCAAGACTAACAAAATAACAAAAGTACTTCATACCAATTTATTCCCCGATGAGGGGTCTGCCAAATAACTTCTTCTAGGGTAATATCACCACAAAACACAATGAAACAAAATTAAAATAAGGAATCATCCTCTATTAGGCAAAACTAAATACATTTTAATTAAGAAAACACTTACCACTTAAGGTCAAATACACTCATCAAATTGAACTCAATGGTAATATTAGACCAACATATCAACAACACGAATTCTTACCACACTTATAGCAAAACGAATGATCAATATAAGGGATTCACTTTTATAGATATTTTCTAAACAAATATCTAACTATATATATACACACACACACATATATATATATATATATATATATATCAATTTAAAAATACATTTCAACATCTTTAATTACAAAAGTAAATTTAATATTTTCTTACCACAAAATATATTTCGTTTAATGGTACAGAACATAAATATTCACAACTCTTTTATGGTAATCAAATAATAACAATAAAACCACAACACTATTACATGGTTACTAAAGGGTCATAATTCAATCAATTGGGTCCAAAATGAATGGAGTTTAATAATTTAAAAAAAATCCCCAACTGATTTATCTCAAATCATGGTCCGAACACCAAAAACTCAATTTTAAATTTTGCTATAAATTAAACTGAACACCAAACAGTTCGTGAATTTTCATAAAATAAATACTTATCATTAAATTCTGAAAATTTTATCCAACGTGCTAGACTCATATGGGAACAACATATAAAAATTTCATAATTTTCTGAGATCGGGAACTATTTTTAAAAAATAGAAAATCGAATTATTTTCGCACAGAATTGACACGGCAATCAAATTCAAAAATTTGCTCAATTAAATTATGCGTTGGCTATTTTTAATAAATTTGGGTCATTACATAAACTGTGTCTGGTGATATACTATGTGAGTTCTATTGTCTTGGTTTACACAAATGGCTGAACAGTTCAAGACATCATGTTCACTAGTTAGCTAGTAAATCTGATAGTGTCTCACAAGGGAAGGTTCAAAGCCAAAAGCTACCTGTCCTTTGTAGAATATTTCCAATTTCTGTATTCTCTGTAATTAGATCAAGTTGTTACATTTTCTCTCCATCAAATTGCATTCATGTGGGGGATTGTTGGAAAATTTGGTTTTTCATAGGCTTATTTTGAGCCAACTTTGAGCCCAAAATTGAGTGGGTTCCAACTGTCTTTTGGGGTGGGTCCAAAGAGGTGACGTGTTCCTTGCCGCATGGCAAGCCACATGATGAAGACGGTTCGTTAAAACCATTTATGAGTGAATGGGAAATTGACGTTGTTTTCGGGTTCGTGGAATCGAAAATTAAAGAAGTAAAATGTGGGTTTCTTTGAAATGGTTATCCCACATTGGAAAGTTAAGAGAACTTATGTGTGTGACGCGCAAAATAGCGCGAGTGTGAACTGCACAAAACACTGCGACGCGCAAAATAGCGCGAGTGTCAACGGCACAAAACAGTGCGACGCGCAAAATAGCGCGAGTGTCAACTGCACAAAACACTGCGACGCGCAAAATAGCGCGAGTGTCAACGGCAGAAAACAGTGCGATGCGGAAAATAGCGCGAGTGTCAACCGCACAAAACATTGCGACGCGCAAAATAGCGCGAGTGTGAACCGCACAAAACAGTGCGACGCGCAAAATAGCGCAAGTGTCAACTGTACAAAACAGTGCGACGTGCAAAATAGCGAGAGTGTCAACGTCACAAAACAGTGCGACGCGCAAAATAGCGCGAGTGTCAACGTCACAAAATAGTGCGACGCGCAAAATAGCGCGAGTGTCAACCGCACAAAACAGTGCGACGCGCAACATAGCGCGAGTGTGAACTGCACAAAACACTGCGACGCGCAAAATAGCGCGAGTGTCAACGGCACAAAACAGTGCGATGCGGAAAATAGCGCGAGTGTCAACCGCACAAAACAGTGGGACGCGCAAAATAGCGCGAGTGTGAACTGCACAAAACAGTGCGACGCGCAAAATAGCGCGAGTGTGAACTGCACAAAACAGTGCGACGCGCAAAATAGCGCGAGTGTCAACTGCACAAAACAGTGCGACGCGCAACATAGCGCGAGTGTCAACTGCACAAAACAGTGCGACGTGCAAAATAGCGCGAGTGTGAACTGCACAAAACAGTGCGACGCGCAAAATTGCGCGAGTGTGAACTGCACAAAACAGTGCGACGCGCAAAATGGCCCCAGTGTCAACGGCACAAAACAGTGCGACGCGCAAAATAGGGCGAGTCATAAACTATACAAAACAGTGCGACGCGAAAAATAGCGCGAGTGTGAACTGCACAAAACAGTGCGACGCGCAAAATAGCGCGAGTGTCAACTGCACAAAACACTGCGACGCGCAAAATAGCGCGAGTGTCAACGGCACAAAACAGTGCGATGCGGAAAATAGCGCGAGTGTCAACCGCACAAAATAGTGCGACGCGCAAAATAGCGCGAGTGTGAACTGCACAAAACAGTGCGACGCGCAAAATAGCGCGAGTGTCAACTGCACAAAACAGTGCGACGCGCAAAATAGCGCGAGTGTCAACTGCACAAAACAGTGCGACGTGCAAAATAGCGCGTGTGAACTGCACAAAACAGTGCGACGCGCAAAATGGCCCCAGTGTCAAAGGCACAAAACAGTGCGACGCGCAAAATGGCGCGAGTGTCAACCGCACAAAACAGTGCGACGCGCAAAATAGCGCGAGTGTGAACTGCACAAAACAGTGCGACGCGCAAAATAGCGCGAGGGTCAACTGCATAAAATAGTGCGACGCGCAAAATAGCGCGAGCGTCAACTGCACAAAACATTGCGACGCGCAAAATACCGCGAGTGTCAACTGCACAAAATAGTGCGACGCGCAAAATAGGGCGAGTCATAAACTGCACAAAACAGTGCGACGCGCAAAATAGCGCGAGTGATAAACTGCACAAAACAGTGCGACGCGCAAAATAGCGCGAGTGTGAACTGCACAAAACGGTGCGACGCGCAAAATAGCGCGAGTGTCAACTGCACAAAACAATGGGACGTGCAAAATAGGGCGAGTCATAAACTGCACAAAACAGTGCGACGCGCAAAATAGCGCGAGTGATAAACTGCACAAAATAGTGCGACGCGCAAAATAGAGCGAGTGTGAACTGCACAAAACAGTGCGAAGCACAAAATAGCGCGAGTGTCAACTGCACAAAACACTGCGACGCGCAAAATAGCGCGAGTGTCAACGGCAGAAAATAGTGCGATGCAGAAAATAGCGCGAGTGTCAACCGCACAAAACATTGCGACGCGCAAAATAGCGCGAGTGTGAACTGCAGAAAACAGTGCGACGCGCAAAATAGCGCGAGTGTCAACTGCACAAAACAGTGCGACGCGCAAAATGGCCCCAGTGTCAACGGCACAAAACAGTGCGACGAGCAAAATAGCGCGAGTGTCAACCGCATAAAACAGTGCGACGCGCAAAATAGCGCGAGTGTGAACTGCACAAAACAGTGGGACGCGCAAAATAGCGCGAGGGTCAACTGCACAAAACAGTGCGACGCGCAAAATAGCGCGAGCGTCAACTGCACAAAACATTGCAACGCGCAAAATACAGCGAGTGTCAACTGCACAAAACAGTGCGACGCGCAAAATAGGGCGAGTCATAACTGCACAAAACAGTGCGACGCGCAAAATAGCGCGAGCGTCAACTGCACAAAACATTGCAACGCGCAAAATACCGCGAGTGTCAACTGCACAAAACAGTGCGACGCGCAAAATAGGGCGAGTCATAAACTGCACAAAACAGTGCGACGCGCAAAATAGCGCGAGTGTGATGTGCACAAAACGGTGCGACGCGCAAAATAGCGCGAGTGTCAACTGCACAAAACAGTGCCACGTGCAAAATAGCGCGAGTGTGAACTGCACAAAACAGTGCGACGCGCAAAATAGCGCGAGTGTGAACTGCACAAAACAGTGCGACGCGCAAAATAGCGCGAGTGTCAACGTGCACAAAACGGTGCGACGCGCAAAATAGCGCGAGTGTCAACGTCACAAAACAGTGCGATGCGCAAAATAGCGCGAGTGTCAACCGCACAAAACAGTGCGACGCGCAAAATAGCGCGAGTGTGAACTGCACAAAACACTGCGACGCGCAAAATAGCGCGAGTGTCAACGGCACAAAACAGTGCGACGCGAAAAATAGCGCAAGTGTCAACCGCACAAAACAGTGCGACGCGCAAAATAGCGCGAGTGTCAACCGCACAAAACAGTGCGACGCGCAAAATAGCGCGAGTGTGAACTGCACAAAACACTGCGACGCGCAAAATAGCGCGAGTGTCAACGGCACAAAACAGTGCGATGCGGAAAATAGCGCGAGTGTCAACCGCACAAAATAGTGTGACGCGCAAAATAGCGCGAGTGTGAACTGCACAAAACAGTGCGACGCGCAAAATAGCGCGAGTGTCAACTGCACAAAACAGTGCGACGCGCAAAATAGCGCGAGTGTGAACTGCACAAAACAGTGCGACGCGCAAAATAGCGCGAGTGTCAACTGCACAAAACAGTGCGACGTGCAAAATAGCGCGAGTGTGAACTGCACAAAACAGTGCGACGCGCAAAATGGCCCCAGTGTCAACGGCACAAAACAGTGCGACGCGCAAAATGGCGCGAGTGTCAACCGCACAAAACAGTGCGACGCGCAAAATAGCGCGAGTGTGAACTGCACAAAACAGTGCGAGGCGCAAAATAGCGCGAGTGTCAACCGCACAAAACAGTGCGACGCGCAAAATAGCGCGAGTGTCAACCGCACAAAGCAGGGCGACGCGCAAAATAGCGCGAGTGTGAACTGCACAAAACACTGCGACGCGCAAAATAGCGCGAGTGTCAACGGCACAAAACAGTGCGATGCGGAAAATAGCGCGAGTGTGAACTGCACAAAACGGTGTGACGCGCAAAATAGCGCGAGTGTCAACTGCACAAAACAGTGCGACGCGCAAAATAGCGCGAGTGTGAATTGCACAAAACAGTGCGACGCGCAAAATAGCGCGAGTGTGAACTGCACAAAACAGTGCGACGCGCAAAATAGCGCGAGTGTCAACTGCACAAAACAGTGCGACGTGCAAAATAGCGCGAGTGTGAA
>JAPPVO010005664.1:0-34122 GCA_030407325.1 Camellia japonica | reverse complement strand
AGGATTTCCGACAAGATTTGCCTCGGAAACAACTGCAGAAAGATTGATGTCATCTACACCATTGGAAATCTTATCCACTTCGGTCATATGGGCTTGAGCAGGCTTCTTGCTTGTTCTTTTCTTGCTTTTGCCTTTGCTACGACAATCTTTGGCCCGATGTCCCTCTTTGTCACAGATGTAACATTTGCCATTAAACTTGTACTTTTTATTATCCCCCCCCCTTTAGAGCCTTGTGATGAACTTGCTCCAGAAGACTTTCGTTTCTTGGTTTTTGAAGCATGTTCCACCACATTTGCCTTAGACTCCATAGGAAGCTTACCAGTCCGCTTTTCAGAATTGCGGTTGTCCTCCTCAATCCTCAAACGCACAATTAACTCGTCCATAGAAATTTCTTTGCGCTTGTGTTTGAGTTAGTTCTTGAATTCCTTCTAGCCTTTTGGTAATTTTTCAATTAAGGCTGCAACTTGGAAGGATTCACTGAGAGACATACCTTCTGCGTGAATGTCATGCAGAATGAGTTGGAAATCTTGAGCTTGGCTGATCACAGTTTTTGAATCAACCATTACAAAATCCAGGAATCTGCCAACCACAAATTTCTTTGAGCCGGCATCTTCCGTTTTGTATTTTTTCTCCAACGATTCCCAAAGTTCCTTTGCTGTCTTGATTGGACTGTAGACGTTGTATAATGTGTTGTCAAGTCCGTTCAAGACGTAATTCCGGCAAAGGAAATCGGCATGTTTCCAAGCATCAACCGCAGCAACCACTTGCCGTCGGTTTCATCCTCTTTCAGGATAGGAGCATCTTCACGGAGGAAACGAGCCAGGTTCAGAGTTGTAAGATAGAACAACATTTTCTGTTGCCATCTTTTAAAGTCAGTTCCTAAGAACTTCTCTGGCTTTTCTCCATGATTTATTGGCACTGTCACCACAGGAGAGGGGTTGGCGTCATTGCAGCCACCACAGTAGTACTTGTTGGGCATTTGTTTCAGTAACCATCAATTCTAATTTATAAAACAAAATTATAATTAGAATTTACACTACACAGAAAATTAAACCAAATGCACTGAATTAAATTCTGTAAAAATAAAAGAAACAAGAATGCAACTTTTATTTTCCAATTAATTTGAAAATAAAATAAAATTTTATTTAAACAAATTAATTCCACACAGAAAATAAAAGAAATAAAAACTATAACTTTTATTTTTTTCCAATTAATTTGGAAATAAAATAAAATTTTATTTAACCAAAATAATTCCACACAGAAGATTAAATTCTGTAAAATAAAAGAAATAAGAATATAACTTTTATTTTTCAATTAACTTGGAAATAAAATAAAATTTTATTTAACCAAATTAATTCCACACAAGAAATTAAATTCTGTAAAAATAAAAGAAATAAAAATATAGCTTTTATTTTTCAATTAATTTGGAAATAAAATAAAATTTTATTTAACCAAATTAATTTCACACAGAACCTTAAATCTCTTGTTACACTCCAATAATTAAAATATTGAAAAAGGAATTTTAATTAATGAAAACTCAGAAAATAATTTCTAAAACCCAAAATTAATTTCTGAAAAAATTCCACAAAAATATATTCTGAATTGTTAATGACACCAGTATCGTACTACTAGTTGTTGTCAAAGAAAAGAGACAGTATATTACTACTATCTGTCAAATAGCATATAATCACTATTTGTTTTTCCAACCAGAATATTATTTTGTAAATCCACAGAAAATAATTTTCTTTCGAAATTATTTACGAAGAAAGAAAAAGGGAAACAAACGAAAAATTCTGTAAACAAAATAATTCGAATCTGTCTTAAGATTGTTGGAACAATCTTCTGCGTAAATAAAATAACTAGAAATAATTCAAACAAAATAAATAAATAACATACCGAATTTATTTCGTTGAACCGAATAAAAAATTTAAGACCAAGTCGAGTGTGTGACACTCTGTTCTTAAGACAGATTCGCCCCGCTACGGTGCTTACGGTTGAGTGGCGTCTATCTCCCAGGATACAATGATCTTCACAAATTTATAGAAGCACTTCAAATAAATTTGTTCGATGAACAAGAACCTGTGTTCTATACTCTCTTAGTAATTTTCCTAAAACTAGAATGAAGGAAAATCCCCTAAATAATTTTTAGACAGCAATATAAATAATGCAGACTAAAACTCAGACTGTTTTTTCGAACCAATGGACTGCTGAAAACCAAATAGTATTTATAGGCAAACAATAGGATCCGAATGGGTATCAAAACAAATGAAAAGGTGTACAAAACCTTTGAACAGGTGCACCCACAAATTGAAATATGATTTTGTCCGTTTGTACCTGAACACCAAATTTCAAACATTTGAAATTTGTTCCGTTAGTGGAACTGTTCCTAACAGTTGGAACTATAATTTATTAATTAAACTATTTAAAATATATATATATATATATATTAAACTATTGAATATATATATATATATTAAACTATTGAATATATATATATATATTAAACAATTGAATAGTTTAATAAATAAAGTAAGAGGTACATATTTTTGGAAACCACTTAGGAATCCAAAATTTGAATTTAGAATTAAATTAAATTCCCACAATTACAAACTTTAAGAACCCACTTAGGAACCCAAAATTTAAATTTAGAATTAAATTAAATTCCCACAATAATTTTTATTTAAAAATTCAAAAGAATTTTATCTAAATAAAAATTAATGTTAGACCCGAAAACGACGTCAACTTCTCATTCACTCATAAATAGTTTTTTGACGTTCCGTCTTCACCGTGTGACTTGCCACGCGGCAAGGAACACGTCACCTTTTCAGACCCACCTCAAAAGACGTTTGGGGCCACTAAAATTGGCTAAAAAATATGCCTATATAAAATCATTTTTCCAACAGTATTATTAATTGGACCAAATTAATATAAAATTTAAGATTAATCTAATTAAGAGTGTAAGTACCCAAGTTGCTATTTATTTATTTTGACACTAAAATGTGAACAAAATCATTTCAAAATAAGTAAATTAATTAATTAACTTTTGGTATACCAATTTAACACTTCATTGCCAATTCTCCATATATATATATAGTATAGATTTGATAAAAACAGAGGAACTGAGGCTTACGGGAAAACAAAGGAAAAAAATCACTAAACTACACCAAATGAATTAGAGTAGATGTGGGATAAAATTGATTTTGGTGAAGCAATCCAATACACGAATCCAACAAATCTGAGTTCGATAACCCAATCCACAGGTCGAACAAATCTAAAATTGGTGAAGCAAAATCAGTTTTGGTGGGATAAAGAGGCGGGAGTGAAATACTGAAGCCAAGGTTTTTCATTCTTCATCTTTCACGCCACTCTTATCTAACATTTACACCACAAATTTGCAGTTTTTTCATCTTCTACAATCTATTGAGTTTGTTAGGTATTCTTTCTCTCTTTCTCACTCTCACACACAGAAGACCTCTATTTTTCTCTCTTATTTATGATCTTCGTATAAAACTTAATACAATATGAAAATCTAATCTTTTAACCCATGAATGTATTAATTTTCATCTTTTAATATCAAGGGTTAATTGTGATTTACTATTATTATATTTATGTTGTGATTTTATATAATGACATGCTAGTGTTTGTTTAAATGTCTCAGTGAGATATTGCATAATTTTATATATTTTTAAAAATTTTATTTATATTCATCAATCACATAATAGGTTAAATTCACTTGTATGAATATACTCCAACTATATGCAATAAATCGCAAATTACATTTATTGATTAAAGACTATGTTTGGTTCATAAATTTGGATAGAGATTTGAAAAGAGAAAGAGAAAAAAATATGTAAAATATAAATATAATTTAATTATATTTCATTGACATTTTACTTACCTTTTTCCTTTCTCTTTTCAAATTCATACCTAAATCCGTTAACCACACACAGCATAAGGGTTCTACGCCCAGTGAAATTAGGAACATGAGACCATTAAAAATTAGAAAACTAGAATGCAGCTTTTATATCCAACCTTTAGTCACTGGGTCACACATGTTATATTGTTTAACAGTGTTCATACAAATAAGGGCCTGGGTTGGATTGAGAGAGCATGTGAAGCTAATCAGAAAGACATAAATATGGTGCAGCAGTTAGGATGTAGGGGGTTTAGTAGAAAATGTTTCTAATCCATATATATGGCTAGTATATATGTATGTACAATACATGTTAGAATATGGCCATGGACTTCTAAATTTTAACTCACAATGGTTGAGAACTCACTCTCGGCGGCACATCGAAACCGAAAGCAAATCAGATAACCAGTTTTTGTTCCATTCATTTGGGAAGAAAAACTAGGAACACCTAAAAAAGACTGAAAACCCACCACCCCAACAGTTCATCCAGCTGCACCACCACCACCTCCAGTCAAGCTTGTTGCCTTGGTTCCCTTCAAATGGGAGGAAAAGCTTGGAAAACCATTTCCCTGATTCCCCCAAACACCACAAGAAGCAGAATTCAACTCCCACCACAAAAGCTCATTGCCTCTCTAGAAAATGATGATGATGAGCATGGTAGTTGTGGTAATGGTGTTCCTAGTGAGGAGGTTTTGGAACCAGGTCTTGAAGCATTCAGTTTTGTAACCGATGAATCCTTCTGCTCATACCCCTGTTTGTGCTGCCTTTGAATCTCCAATCTAAGTAAACATACAAAGATCCCAAAGGAAAACCAAAAAGAATTATATTCTGAAAAAAATTCATAAAGAATTTAGATTTTAAATATTTGAAGTTTAAAGTGGAGAAATAAATTGACATGTTGGATTCCAATATTTGGCTTAAATATAATCCTTGGTGAGATGAACTCAATTTAGTCCTGAACCTCTCTCTGTTTTATGGATGTTAATAAGAAAAAAAGGATTTGTTATTTAATAGAGAGATTGACTTTGATTTGTATCAACAGATTGGTTACTTTGATAATGATGATAAAAATTAGCCATATTTTTTTGTTGGTTTATGGGCCCCAAAATGTAAGCCTGGGGCTTGGCTTGAATGACAAATGATAAACCTGGTTTGAACTAGGATAATAATCTTTTCTATCAATTATATTTTTGTTTGGTTTCATGTCAGCACATAGAGTGGTGACAAGGAAGATTATTAAGCATACCACCAAGAACTATGTCTATTTATCACAAAAGGCTTCCCAGCAAAATGGTTTATCTAAAAAATATATTAATAATAATGTTGATGTTTGGCATTGTCGTCCAACAAAGGCCATTCCGATTCTGACACGAACTAAGTCTGTTGGTTTACCGGAGAGGCGAAGAGATTTGTTGTTAGGAGGTTTTGGGGAAAGTGGTTCAATTATTCATGAACGCAGAGGTCGTCTAAGTTTGTCAGAGATTGATGTACGCAGAGGTGGTGATGACACTAGTGATGTTGATCTTGGTCCGTCGATTTTAGAGGTTGGTGTTAGCAAAGAGGAAGTTGATCGTACAAGATCAGTTGTTATGGATCCAGCAGAATTTTCTAATGTTTTACGAAATGTAATCATCAGTGTAAAAAATAGTGATGTGACTCAAGATGTAATAGTTGATGATAAGGGAAATATAGTAAGTAAATAAAACTTTGAGTGGTTTCATAAATAAAATTAATAAAATTTTTCATTAATCATGACAGTGGTTACATTAACATCAAACCATTCTCTCATTTTTGCGGACATTGCATCTAACCAACTACTGTCCCCATTAGTTAATATAATACAAGTAATTCCTCTTCTAATAGTGAGATCTGGTTGGAACTTAACAAATACATGGAAATCTCTCTGGCAGCTTACTAAATTCTTTATTAATTCGGTAGGGACTGTCGAGTATTTGATGTCGTCTATGATGTTGTAGACGGCGTCTTGGTCGTAGTCCTTGAAGCTTATTCTGCCGGAGAAGTAATTGTGTCATTCGAGGCTTCTGGTCCAGGCGATTTTGTTTGTTCTTGAGGGTCCTTCGAGGTAGAGGGAGATTGGGCAGATGGGCCTCTGCTCTGGTTCCTGTTATTAGATGAGAAGGAGAGTTCTTCGTCAGTATATAAATTATTGATATTATTTTTGTGTATCTCTAATCTAAGAAAGTCGCCTTCCCTCCAAACGGAGAGACAACAATTTTGACATAACTTGTACTGAACGAAATTTTGACTTACAAACAAAATATTATTTTCTGCCCATTTTTTTAGTTCTTCATTTAAGAAAGGAAATGAATTAAAGGGGTTAGTATATGGGGGCCTCTCTCTTTTGTAATGATCCCTCGAAAATGTTTTTAATTAGGGGTATTTTGTGACGTAATCGGTGGGACATCTTTCTTTACAGAGTGCAAAGAATTGTTCCTCTGTTTCTGCTTCTCCAAGTATTCCTCTCCAGAGTTCGTCTCTGTTTTTCGAAGGACTTTTCCCCTTAGATGAAAATTCTCCCCATTCAACGAACTCACCTCCTTTCTGTATATACTGTCGACTTGCTGTTGGCGAGTGGAGTTTTTCTATATTTGGATGATAGATTCTGCCATTGGTTCCAGTGAGATCGAAAAATCTCAGGTTGGAGGTTTGGATCTTCTTCGTGCATTGAACCATGGCATGGAGGTGAGGGTTTCCATCTTCGTGGAGCTCTCTTGCGACAAGTATGTAGTATGGCTGACAGGCTAGTTGGAGAATACTTCAGATACCCTTTCATTTTACAATACGTAACCCCTCTTTTAATATTCGAATTTTCAAGTCGATACTTCACCATCCATGGCACCTGTTTGTCGTTAATTGAACAATAACCATTCTCATAATAGACTAACTCGCATTGACAATCCACTGGGAAAATAAACCACGCCTGCAAATTGTCATTATCGTCTAACCTCCGATTATAAACATTTACTCTGACCAACCCACTAGCATTGGGTGCGCAAAGGGGGAATATTTTATCAATATTTTATCAACCTTAATACTTTTTTGTTTGTATCTTAACCTCAATTGAGAAAATAAATTAGGCAACACAAGTTCAATACAACTAAAATCACTTGCTGAAACACCTTCAACAACATTAGTTTTTATATCGTCCACCTCCATTAACCTAAACATTAGAAATAAAAATACATAAAATTACAATTCTAAACAGTTTTAAAGTACATTTGACTCCTTAAAGTAATTTTGCATTCTTTTCCACTAACAGTAGCAGCCACTAAATATATGGCACCTTTTTGAATATTTTCAACATTTCCCAACAGTGTATCTTTGTAGTCCGTCCAAACATCAACTGGGAAGAACCGGTCTACAACTTCTATCCTGTGACGAACGTACTTTTTGTCCTTGCCACCAATGAGCTTGAATCTCATTTTCTTTAGCATCCAAAACTAGTCGGATTGGTCAGGATCAACAATCCAGATCTCAGGATTATCCTTGCCAACTCCAATAAATATCTTGTCAGGTGTGGGGACAGAATCTGACGAACTATTATCACTTATGATGAAAAACAATATGTGGTGGACCACAGCTTCGTCTTTAGCATCTTGTTCCAATTGAACATTCCCAATTAATTTTATACCCTTAACCACGATCTTGTCTGATTGACTGTCACATCTCTTATTACCCAACTCAATACCATTAAGCAATCTCACCACACCTTTATTATCAAATTTAACGTTCCTTAATTGTTCACTGTACAGTTGCAACTTCCTTACTCCCCTCTTAGTCTTCTTAATATAACGCGGAATATTCTGAACGTACTGTTGGTGAATGTACGCCGCCTTAAAAGGTGCACGACCACGATAACTCCGCTTATATCCACTGACCGCCAGTGTCCTTGACCTTCGGTACGCAAAGGGGGTCCGATACTGGCTGCTTCCTATTCCTTCCATTTTTTATAAAACACTCCGAATCTTTAATCCTACAAATTCTGCAGATTCTCCTACCTCTGCTAACCCTTCTGTTCAGACACCTTAGCTTTGATATATTTGCCCTCTGCTCCTCATACACCGAAACAAACTTCGCCGGAGCTGACCGCCGGCTCTCTTCCCACAGTCCTATTTGCCACGCCAAAAAGCGATCTACACACATTTGAGTGAACTGCCCGTAATTCTTGCGATACTCTTCTAAGGAGTATAACATTGTATACCAAATAAATCAACAAAAAAGACAAAAAGAAAAGGAGGGACGAAACAAGGTACCAGAAAGCAACTTCACCACAATAACTATCCCACTATAAAAGCATATTCCTCTATGCCATAAAATAATTTCTGGTACCAAATATATAGCAAAACTGGCCTGCGTGTAAGGACGAAGATTCCCCATTCAAAATAATTCAAACACATTTATTTTCCTGCCTTTGCTTTATGTCTATCATTCTGCAAAAATATTTGCTTTACAGCCACGTAAACCACCAGAAAAGTGACACGTGTATAGCACTATCTGGCAAAGGAATCAAAAGTACTCACACCACTCACACCTGGGCCTGGGTGTGACTTCCTTTTAACTACATCCATACACGTGTCCATAAGTACAGCAATGGACGGCTCAGATCAGTGGGAGGGAGGGCGCTAACCATTCTCTCATTTTTGGGAACATTGCATCTAACCAACTATTGTCATGATTAATGAAAAAATTTATTAATTTTATTTATGAAACCACTCAAAGTTTTATTTACTTACTACATTTCCCTTATCATCAACTATTACATCTTGAGTCACATCACTATTTTTTACACTAATGATTACATTTCGTAAAACATTAGAAAATTCTGCTGGATCCATAACAACTGATCCTCTACGATCAACTTCCTTTTTGCTAACACCAACCTCTGAAATTGACGGACCAGGATCAACATCACTAGTGTCATCACCACCTCTGCTTTATGAAACGACTCAAAGTTTTATTAACTCCCTACATTTCCCTTATCATCAACTATTATATCTTGAGTCACATTACTATTTTTTACACTGATGATTACATTTCGTAAAACATTAGAAAATTCTGCTGGATCCATAACAACTGATCCTCTACGATCAACTTCCTCTTTGCTAACACCAACCTCTGAAATCGACGGACCAAGTTAACGATTATTATTTCTCTATAGATATTTGATTTCAAAGCAAGGCTAACTGCTTACTGTTTGAAGCAACTTTGCTAAAACCAATCTTGACAATTTTTCTATATTAAACAAATAATATTTATAATGCGCAAATCTGGGGTGAAGAACAGAAGGTTGAACCCCTTCCACGGAGAGTTAAATCATAAAATACTAATAATTTGTTTCTACTAGTATTGCTAGCATGTTTAACTGAAAAACAGGTTTTGAATTCTAAAAATGAAGCTTTAACTTAGCACACTAAACATACTTTATGAAAACAATTTGGAATTTGA
Source organism: Camellia japonica (assembly GCA_030407325.1). Classification (NCBI taxonomy): domain Eukaryota; kingdom Viridiplantae; phylum Streptophyta; class Magnoliopsida; order Ericales; family Theaceae; genus Camellia; species Camellia japonica. Next base: position 24,743 of record JAPPVO010005664.1, on the reverse strand, counting down.
AACTACAAATCACTCATAATGTAGCTCTCTATTAATTTGAAAATCACTTGAACACTACACAAATTTTCTTTTCTGTCTTCGTTTCTTTATTCTTATCAATAGGACTTTAATTCATTACCTTGCATACTTGTATGAATTAGTAATATGCTTTTCTGATGTTGTGTTTATTGGTGGGAAATTTTAAGTGTTCTAAAATAGCATAAAAGGTTGTACATTCTTTTTCTTTTGAAAAATTTGGCTATCTTTCATATTGGTTCAATGGATATCTGTATGTGTGTTTATTTGGTGGGTTTTGGTGGAAACGAATTGTTGTACTTAGTGGGCTTGGACATTAAATATCCTTGAGCACTTATCTTGAAAGGAAAATGTTCAAGTTCAATTTCAAAGCCTAAAGAATAGTAAAACAGAAAAAGGCCTTATTTTGGTGCAGCTAATGGGGGTGCTTAGCTTTTTTATCTTGAAGTTTGTGCCAGAGTGTTTGTGTTGTTTCTATTTCCATTTTCAAAACCGTTGTTCTTTCATAATATAATCGTCTTCTTGAGTGATACACTGACTATGAGAGATTGAGAGTAAGGTGAGGCAATGAGGCTATTAGTGATTACCTATAGGCAAGAAGCCACTTGGGAAAACAGAAGCTGAAGGCAAGATCTGAACTTAAAAGGCCTTGTGGAAGGTGTTCTTCATTAGAGTTCTATACTTAGGAGGAATAGCAGAGGCGAGGTGAGCCTATATTTAGATATAATTTCCTAGACATTATTAACTGTTAGTTGCTTGCTTACATGTTCTATGCCCTGTAGGTGTCTTCATCCATATCTAATCTTTAGAAATCAACCCGTTGCGCTTAAAGAACAATAACCAGAACTAACTGCACAAATTGAGTACAATGTGTTTCTTGAATCTTTAGCCACCTTAAACACACTTCCGTATTACTGTCTCTTTTTTTCCATTTGATGTTGTTTTCTCTCTTAATTAGTGGGGTTTACTAGGCTAGGGTCTGTTTTTCTTTTGTTAATTAAGAGGGGTTTGAATGATGGTTGTATCTTTGGTGTTGTTTTGGATGGTTCTTCACCAACTTTGGTGTTGTGTTCTTCATTTAAATATACATCCTACTAAATCATTATTGATTCTACAGCTGGACTGTACATTATTTTTCTAAGAAAATATATTTGTCTACAAAATGATTCCCTATTTTAAGCTTTGTGCAATTGGTGACAATTTTGGAAGAAAGTGGAGAAGAGAAAATATAGAATAGGTAAAGAAACAGTGATTTTGATGAGTTTTTAACAAGTGAAATGTAGAATCTTAATCATTGCATTGCTTCAGAAAGTATCTTTGACATCTTAATCTTAAGAAGAGGACAGTTTGAAACAAATGGGAAACAAGCAAAGCATGAAAATAAAAGAAAACAGAGGAGAGAGAGAGAGAGAGAGGCAAGAAAGGGGTGGGTTTTGGCCGCTGCTAAACCTTAATTTTCTTGTAGTGAAGGTAAAGTATCAGCCAAAAAAATAAAATTCGTTAATAATTACTCCCTCCATCCTATATTGTTACTCCTTATTTCCAATTTAGGATGTCCTATATGATTCCACAAGTGTTGCTTGTAAAGTTGTTATTTGAAAGAAAAAGCATTCAAAGCATAACATAGAGAAAAATTCATTTCCCATTTGTTCCTAAAATGACAAACCAGTTGTGTCCCAAGAGAATTGTCCTCCTTATGCTTAATCACCATGGTGGCTATTTTAATTAGGAATATACACGATGCCTTTGATAGGTTTTGAATCCAGCTTATCTAAATACATATTTATACTCTCTCCAAATAATAATAAAAAATAATAAAATAATAAAATAACACTTTAGGAAGATATGATGCATACTAACTACTGGATTTGGGGAATCATAATGTACTAACCATGGATATTCTGGGACTTAAAACACAGAACACTGAAAGATGGAGACCTTAGATTCTGTTTGGATAGATAGAGACCTTAAATAATGATATTGCATTGACTTTGTAATACTTAAATTCTTTTATATATTTTCTCTTGACATGAGTTGCCTTATAGTCATGCATCAATATATTGAATATGTTATGTTCTTCATTGTTGTTAGTATCTTATAGTTCTTGCAAAATCAAGTTTAGTTTTTTTTGTCAATCATAACTTACAAATACTTGTTATTGATATATGCATGTTTTAATGTTCTAGAAACACTTTGGACACTTATTTAATCGAGATTGTTTACTTATGGATAAGACATGGATGTATCGATCAAGATTAAGTGATGCATACCAGAAAGGAGTTGACATGTTTCTCGATTTCGCATTTACTAATGCAAGTTATGAGGATAAGATCATATGTCCATGCATCAAGTGTGGACATACACTTCCCGTCACTCGGTCAGTTGCATATGATCACTTAGTATGTGATGGCTTCATAAAGGGTTACACCAAATGGGTTTTCCGTGGTGAAGCATCATCTGTTGCTATAACAGGTCTTGATACGCACATGCAATATTAAAAGAAAACAATTCATTATCTCATTCATCAGAGTATTACTAAATAAAAACATTACATGTAACATCAAATTAAATGCCCTACGGGTTTACATCTTTCCAAGCCAACACTTGGACACAAAATATGAGTTCTAACTCAAATACAAATAAAGCCCTAGGCTTGAATGTTTACATGTACTATCAAATAAAAACAAATAACTAAAGATAGTCTTCAAAATCCAAATCCTTCCAAGCTAAGTCCTTGGAGGTAGCTTATCACCTGGACCTGAAAATGATGTTCCCATATAGGGTGAGCCACAGCCCAGTAGAAATGTACTAAACCAAATATAAGCATTGAATAAAGCAATAGCATTCAATAGATAGTTAACCAAAATAATCAATTATATCATTATACAGTCTCATGACACTAATGTCTATGACACGTTTCACTTTCCATTAATATAAATATGGCTCAGAACCTGGCCAAACTTACAACAGTGAACTATATATATCATATTCACATTACTTCCAATATCAACCAAACAAATGAGACTCAGTCTCATATCAAAACACTTCATACTTCCTGTTTGATACACATTTTAGTGCTGTATCAATAACATGTAAAAACACTTCAATATCAATAAGCACACATAATAGTGATGCTAATGGAGTCCATCCCCTATCTCCTCCCAAACAAAATCCGGTTTAGAGGTCCATCCCCTATCTTCCCTAAACCGTGGAGTACATCCCCTATCTCCTCCCACACAATATGCAAATGCAATGCTCAATCAATACACGTATTTTCTGTATTAATTCAATAGTCAAAATTAATGACTTAACCAATGTGATTAGTTTCAGTTATCCCTAATCCACATGCAATATCTACAACAATCACGACTGTCCTCCACCGATAGCCCAATACAGCTATTTCTATACTGGAAATAAATATAACAACAATTCAATAGGCGAGTGATTTAAATTATCCAACTACACCATTAAATCAATAAATTCCTCAATTCTCCTTAAATTAATTATACAAATTAATTCATTAAAACAACTAGGGTTTTTCCCAAAATTACCAAAATACCCCCAACATATCAAAATACCAAAACCTAGAACAAAACTTATAATATAGAGTAGGAAATCCCTACCTCGAAGCGAAGAACTTGAATGGAGAAGATGACGAAAATCCAAAGTGCTCCAAACCCAAGATTGTTCAGATTAAAAGGAAGCCCTCGACTCACTCTATCTTCTTAATAAAGAGCCTAGGGTAAAAACACCCTAAAAATAGATGAAACCTAAGAGAAAAGGTGAGTTGAGGGAGAGAGAAGTCGTACCTAGGGTTCTGGAATCAAAAAGATGATGAAAAAGTGTTTTAAAAACCGCTGCTGCCTATTTAAACCCGACAGGCTCGCTCGAGCGAAGGATTGGTCGCTCGAGCAACCAGACACAAGAATGACTCGCTCGAGCGAAGAAAGTCTCGCTCGAGCCAAGAATGCAATGCTTCAGGTCTGCAACCCAGAAGCACGCTCGAGCGACAGAATGCTCACTCGAGCGAAAAACTCGAAACTCGCTCGAGCGAAGGAAAGCTCGCTCGAGCCAACAAATATAGCTCTCAGGTCTATACTAGACGCAATCGCTCGCTCGAGCGAAGAAACCCTGGCTCAAGCTAAGGACCATAAACAAGAGCTCACTCGAGGGACCAACTCCTCGCTCGAGCGACGGTCCAGAAATCTGGACAGCAACACTTGGTTTCTAACCCAACCCACCTATAACAAACTTGCCCAATACATCCAATAACTCAAGAATAAGGAATTTAGAGGACAGCAACCACAATACTATAACAACGGGATCTACGGAATATAAGTCCGGATACAACAACCGAATGGGAAAAGACCGAGGTCGCTATAAGTTCGGACTCCCTTTTGTTGTCGGTTCTTAATCTGAACCAAAGAGTCTAAATCCGGCAAATCGTTTTGAGAAAAACAGATTTTTTTTTTAAAGAAGTGCCAAACATGGACTGCTTTGCCAGATACAGAGTCGCCACCTAAATATTTTATTTTGGGAAATTTAGGAAACCCTGACTCGGTGCCAAAGGCCACGTGTCCGTCATCACCAAAGTTGCCTCGGCTCGGGAACTTGGGTACGATTGGGGAAGGTCAGCTATGAGCACCCTCTCTCGCCCGATCCGAAGATCGGCCTCTACTAACCATGATATCCGATTTTGAAAACGTTATGTGTTCTTATTCCGATTAATTAGCTAGAATTACTATGTGATGCGCACAACAAAACAAGTATAGACTAGATCGCCTAATTTGGAACAAAGCATTGCATATCCGTTTGTTTGGAAACGTTTTGAAATTTGCTACTCACAAGTAGGCTAAAACACGGATTTCAACGAGTTGTTCCAACTCAAACAATCCAACCTTCACCCACAGGCATTCAGGCAGTTTATCAAATAAGTATCTAGCCACATGGTAAGCATGCTGTCATGGTACCATTCACACGCATGTGGTATGCTAAAGCATAAATACTTACAAAGTACTCCATGCCAAAATAAAAACATGTTAGCGATCAATGCATGATCCAAGTCCATGTTAAGTGCCTAATGCATCACATGCAAAATGTCACTAGAATAGGCTAATCTAAGGATGGCATGTGAGATGCACAGGAAGCATGTATTCAAGTTAAATTTGAAATATAATGCAATTAGAATGATGCGCCGAGCCCGGTGCATGCAATACTGACGAATGATGCACGCATGCATAACATGAGGTATGCTAAAGTAAACATGTCCTAATACTAACCATCAAAGCAGGTAAGTAAAAGGGAGAAAGAAGTAGGGGTTGGAAGACATTCACACACTCACCCACACTTATTACAAACTTGCCCTCGCTCGGAGGGACCGAAAGAATAATACAGACTGAATGAATAATCAACTATCCTAGCTAATTACTTATCACAGACCAACTAAATTAATTAAGCAAATTAATTAATCTAATTTAAGCGATAAACAGTCCCGGGATGAAGACCCAATGCAGTGCACGCTCGGTTTTGCTTGGAAATCCGCCACCATGCACAAGATGCCTCTGTTTTCCCTGCTCTGCTCCTCTGAAGACTGCCAAAGCCTCAGGGTTTACTCTCTGGATGCTGGGAAACACCACCGGCTGAAGGAGAACACCACCGGCCATGTAGAATGGTCACCGGCCATGAATTTGATCCACCGGCCAAAAATGATAGCCGGTCGGCACTATATTTAGCCGACCGGACAAAAATTCCTGCAAAATCTGGTTTGACAGCAGCAGAGGGCAATACTTGGCATAGCAATGCATTTCAAGCAATGTATGCACCAATCACACCCCATATCATGTTTATGACTCAAAGGGACATGAACCTTGGTTCTCGGACCACCAATCGCGTATTTCCATGCGTGATGGCCCAATAAGCCAAGTGTGCACATTTAATATGGAATGCAATGCACATAATCAAACCAAGGGGAACTCAACCTCTATCATAAACAATTCAAGAGGCCAAGTATGCATGCTAATGCAATGCAACCTAAGCATGTTAGCTAGCATGCAACATGGAGATGCAAAGAAGCATACAAAACATGCAAGGCATGAGACAATGCAACCAATAAGCATGCAAGGTACAATGTGGGTGTTTAAGTATGCGAGCAAGCATGTGACTTCATTCAATCATGTAAGTTCAAACATGCAACACCTCATCAATATGCTACAACATACAAGGAGTACATGCAACAAGCAAAGAGGTGGACTTAAACATGGTTTAGGCAGCCCTTACTAGGCCTAAAACAGTGGCCAAGGTGCTCAAAATGAAGGACTAATAGGCACACAAACATGCATGCAAATGATCTCCAACACTTCAAGCATTAAAGAGCAATTCTCAAGCACACTCAAGAGGATGCAAACATGGACATATGGCATGCATTAAGCTCTAAAATCATGTTATAAGATGATACCAAATCAATTTAAACAAGACAAGCAAAACATGCCACAATGGCCCAAGTACTTAAGGCAAGCCAAGGAGGCTTAAACCAAGGTCAAGTCCACCAAACCTCACAAGGCTAAGGGGACTTAAAACAAGTCAAATACAGACTTAAACAAAGCCAAGGGTGCACTTAGATGGCATCTAAGTGGTCTAAAAGTGCAAGCATACTCCGAGGCCTAAACAAGGGGCATAAGGTAACAACCTTTAAACACATTGAAGGAGGATTAAATGCAAGCATATAGGCATGTTATAAGGATTGAAATAACATGTTAAGCGGTTCCAAACCATTAAAATGATACAAACAAGGCATGCTACACACTTACACACTTAAGGCCAACAAGCCCAAAATGCAAAGGGGGCATGCAATGCAAGCTATGGTCGACCAAAACAGCCAAGGACAGACCTCAAACATGGCAAAATAAACATGAAAGCTTCACAAAGCTAGGCCTAAAACATGCTTGAACAAGGGTTAAAACCTAGATGCATGTTAAGGCAACAAAATGGCATTACAAGGCATGTATGCTAAGCAAGCATGGTGTACCAAAACCAACTCAACTCAATGCTATTTCATGGCATAATAAGCATAAAAATCAATTAAGGCATGGCCAACATGAACCTAAACTAGGTGCTCCCTCAAGAGGCAAAAAGTGCCCTTTTCAAGGACAACAAGGAGAGGGGTGGCCCTCTCCTTCCTAGGACCTCAAGGCACCATCCTCACCTCTGAAATCCCTCAAGATTTCAGTGGTGAGGAGGCCCAAACATTATGGTCCCGGAGCTCACACAAAATGGCACAAAACAAGGGCCAAACAAGGCTTAAGAGGGGTCAAACAACCCCAAAGCTTAAAACACTCTTAACAAACTATTTAGAGGCCTTAAAAATAGAACTTTTATGTATTATATGCAAAGCCAAAAAACAGTTGCAAGATAGGTAAAAGTAGTGTGCAAAAATGGGGAATAAAAGGGAAAAGTGATTACCCTTGTAGACCTTCTTCAACAATGGAGCTCCAGCAGCTTCTTGAGGTTGAAATCAACTTCAAAACTCTAAAAACAACCCTCAAGGGCCTCAGCTCCAAGGAAAGGTGTGGTGGTGTGTGTTTGTGTGCAAATCTAAGCCTAAACACACACAAGAGAGAGATAGAGAGATGGGAGATGAACAAACCCTAACCCTAGAACTCAAACCCTAAAAATGTTGCCCCAAAAAATGTCTAACCCCTAACCAAGAGAAGAAGACCTCTCTTATAGGCAACTCCCTCTTGTAAGGCTTTCAAAACAAGCTATCCAAGAGGGAAATCCCTCCATACACGTGTATGGAGAGGAACAAAGTGGGTGCCAGCTATCACAGCTGGCACAAAATATCTGCTAAAAGCAGATGAACAGTGGTCGGTCAGCCAAAAGTGACTTTGGCCAAAACTTATGGTCGGTCAGCCAAAAATAGTGCCGGTCAGCCAAACATTTGGCCGATGGAAACAAAAGACAGCCGGTGGCCTCAAGCCATGGCTGGTGGTGTGTGGGGACGCCTCAAAAGGCATTCCCTACCCCTCAAAGGCAAAACACAAGTGTTTGGTGCCAAACCAACCACAAAACAGTCGAGTCGAGAGGTCATGAGACGAGGCGCGTTGCCAAGGCCTCCGGGAACTCAAGACGAACACAAACATGGATGATCACCGAGTGTTCAAGCGGTGACGTCCAAGTCTTGAGGACGGTCAAAAATGGGGTGTCTACAGGCCGCTAAACAAAAAGTTTGACCAGAGAGCAAATGAAGGAAAGTTTATCGAGGGAAATGTGATTACAGCCTATTACATCAGAGTCATCATAATGGTAACCCTACTTAGATGACTGGAGATCCCAAGAACTAAGTTCAAAGGGACAACTAAGTTATGTGTGGCTCGCCAGAAATCACTAAAAGAGTCTAACTCCTATCCATTCCTATGATGAGAGTGATATCTGCAACATGTGTTGTATGCAGGGAACTTAGGGTAAGCTATGCTTTTAATGATTACTTATATCTTGGAAATCCTAGAGGGGCATCTTTCAAGAGGAGTATTTAAGAGACTCGAAATAAGGATCACCAATATGAGTGTGAAGGGGCCGCTTCTATGAGAATTGATAAGGCTAAATTCTCTAAAGCACTCAAGAAACACCTGGACTTGCCCAAGGCCAAAACGGGCACAACTGTGAGAACTAAGCTGTGTTTGAAGATATTCTGTGTGAATTCTATTGTCTTAGCTTACACAAACGGCTGAACAGTTCAAGGCATCACGTCCACTGATTAGCTAGTAAGTTCGATAGGCTTTCACTAGGGAAGGTTCAAAGCCAAAAGTTACCTATCCCGATGCAGGATATTTCCATAATGTACTCTCTCTTTGTCTGCATGTTGTTGCATGTCCTTTCCATAAATTTCATTCATGTGGGGGATTGTTGGAAAATTTGAATTTAAATTTACTCCAATGGTTGTGTCTCTTGAGATGAAATGGTGTGTCCTTTTGAAGGATCACAACCTTTCTGAAAAGTCACTTAGAAGTCTTTATATTCCATATCCCTCACTTCATTTTGGATAGTGAATTGCCATTCTTCTTCACTTTGCATTTACTCTTCATATTTCCTGAGTCTAATTTTCCTATAAAGAGAGTTCATGCACAGCATAATTCGCTAGGCTTGCAATAGTAGTGCTGCTAGTGCAAGACATTGATCGTTGTATCCTGGGAGATAGACGTCCATTGAATCCTAAGCACCGGTGAGAGGACGAATCTGTCTTAAGGAGAGAGTGTCACACACTCGACTCGATCAGGTTTTATCTATTTATAGTTTTATCACGTTATTATATCATTTATTTCAGTTTTGGTTTTGCCCAAAAATCGTTTGCATATTTTTAAATTATATTTTCCCGATAGTTTGGTATTATTTTTCTAACATTATCTTTCCAATATCACAGCTAGCAAATTTCTCCTCCACCTCTCCAGGTTCCTAAAATCACAGATCAATCCATCATTCATCAATACTCATCATCAACAATTTCACACAAATAATAATCATCACCAATTGTTAATCTATACTCAAATTCATCAACGATTTTACACAAAAAAAAAAAAAAAATCATATAATAATCATCAGCAAACAGAGCTCGAGAGATTGTAGATGAAGTCAACACTCATTATCAACAATTTTACACAAAATTCATATAATAATCATATCACCAAACGGAGCTCGGAGAGATAAATGATACTCATATATTACCAACGACTTTACACCAGAAAAGGAAAAAAGAAAAGAAGAAGCATATAACAATCACCTGAAATCTGCACATATAGTAATCGTCGCCAAACAGAGCTCGGAGAGATTGGAGAGGTTTAAAGGAAGGATGCCTGGGTTGAAAAGGAACGCTCATGTTGACGAGAGCTTTGATTCGGTGACGCAGCGGAATACACGGGGACTAGATATCGTTCTAGCAGACGAAAGGGGCTCTCGAATCCACGAGAAAAATAAAACCTTGAATCCACAAGGAAGAGAAAATATCTTAATATTATTGATTGAATGAATAAAAGTTGAATAAAGTTGTCTTTGCTATGAGGCTTACATAGCTATTTATAATAAACTAAATCTAATACTTGTAGGAAAAGTAATTCTAAAATAAATTAGGAAACTTAAATCAATACAAATTAGGAAACCTAAGAAAATAAGAAACTAGAATTCTAAACTATTTAAAATCCTAGTCAAAATCTAATTCCAAAATAATAAAATTAAGAAACCTAATAATTCTAAAATATTTATACTAAATTACAAGAATCCTAATAATATATCAAAAATATTAAAACTAAAAAATATAAAAATTCTGAAAATCTTGTCTTGAAAATCTTGTCCTACATCAGAAGAGAAATATTATTGAATGAATGAATAAAAGTTGAATAAAGTTGTCTTTGCCATGAGGCTTACATAGCTATTTATAATAAACTAAACCTAATACTTGTAGGAAAAGTAATTCTAAAATAAACTAGGAAACTTAAATTAATACAAATTAGGAAACCTAAGAAAATAAAAAACTAGAATTCTAAACTATTTAAAATCCTAGTCAAAATCTAATTCCAAAATAATAAAATTAAGAAACCTAATAATTCTATAATATTTATACTAAATTACAAGAATCCTAATAATATATCAAAAATATTAAAACTAAAAAATATAAAAATTCTGAAAATCTTGTTCTGAAAATCTTGTCCTACATCATTCGGTTAGAAGGCCTAGGCGATAATGGCGCCCAATCGTGACCGACGAGGAAGATCTGGTGGAGATCCAAGGCGTCGAGGAGGGAGACAAGATCGCCGATGATGTGAAGGACGGTGTAGCTGGTGGCGGAAGGAGGAGCATCGGTGTCACCGTAGCCGCGGAGATCGGGGGCGATTGCTCGTTAACTGGAGGAAGAGAGAGAGAGCATCTGGTGGCGCCATGAGTACCATAGCTCAGGGAAGCTGTGAAGAAAGAGGACAGCTGGTCCTTCACCTGTCTCTGCTACGTGCATGTTTATGCCATTCACGCTTATGCTCTATCTTCTCCACCTCTTCTTCTCTGTAATGCCAAGACTGTGAGGGTGCCTTTGTTCGGAGGGATTGACGCGGGGGATTGGATTTCATGTCTATTTACTGAGGAGTTTATTGTTTGGTTGAAAATTTAGTGGATTTGAAAAGAGATTTTGAAAAAAAAAAAGAAAAAAATATGTGAAATTAAGTAAAATTTAAACATAGTTTATTCACATTTTACATATTTTTTCTTTTCTAAATTTATTCCTAAATCTCTTAACTAAACACAACTTAAGAGTCCAATTGGATTCCATATCTTTCATATGTGAGATTGTTGTATCTTATTGGGGAGGTGAGATACAAATGATGGAACAAGAATCCCATAGGATTTACTTGTAAAAAGTCACTTTTGCCCCCAAAAGTACATGTATTTTAATTTTTTTTTAATTGTATTTTTAAATGATAGGATAAAAATTCAATTTTTTTCAAAGGGTGGGATAAAGATTTAATTTATTATTATTATTACATAGACAAATTGTTTGGTTTTATTATGTATGGTACTTAGTAAAATAAAATAAAATTTAAAAGTCTCAACTAAAAAATAAAATAAATTTATTTAATTTTTATTGATATTCTATTTATTTAATTTTTTAAAAGTTCTAGTCAATAAATATAATAAAATTTATAAGTCAGATTTACTATTACCATTATTTAGTAAATAATTCAAAATAACAAAATAGTCTTTGTATGCATTTATCTTTTTTATAATATTTCAAATAAACCTAAGATTGAATAGAATAATTATTTCTTGATGTCTAATTCCATGACTAATTAAATATGTGATACAAATCATTTTTAACTAAATAATCTAAAGATTATATATCTCAAAATTAAAAGGCCAATAGATTATAATTTTTCCCTATCTAATTATAAAAGATGAGAAAAGAAAGCATGATAAGTAATTGATTAAGGTGAAATCCTGAATTGATTGCATGAGTGTGTTGCTTTAATTGCATTGCTATCTGTTTGTCATTAAATGATCTGTTCATGTTTTGATTTCGAACTGCGAATTGAAAGCCTTATCAGCGGCTGACTTAGAAAGTGATTAGTGTTATATGCTAATTAGGATTTATGGGATTTTATGGTAGGTTTAATTAAAATTCAATTTGGAATGATGAAATTAGAATAAATAAAGTTAAGTTACATTAGCTTGAGTTTATTACATTGTTGCCATTAGTGGGCACTTTCTAAGCCATTAGTTGATTTCATGTTTGGCACTATCATTTTACCATCTCCTCTAGACCAAAACCGTGAGAGAGAGGGAGACTAGGGGAAATTGAGTTCATCTAGATTTAGCTTGGAAAATTAGAGGAATTGAAGAGAATTTGCAAAATTGAGCTAGCATACTTGGAATTCAAGACTTGAGGTAGGAAATTCATTCTTTTAATTATGAATTTAAGTTGTTACATGCATGGTTCATGAGAAATTAGTGATTTGGGTCAAGAATTGGCTTAAAGTGTTGTTTTGAGAGTGAATTCATGCATGCATGTCCATATCATAGAATTTTGAGGTTGCTTTCCATGAAATTCCCATATGCATGTTCATATTTTAGTTGTGGTCCATGAATTCACCATGATTTTGAGCTCAATCTTGCATTTGATCATGTTTTGGAGCATTAGAGTTCATAGGAACTCATGCATGTTATGTTCTTGCATTGTTCTTCAAGTTTCATTCAAAATTGTGTTCAATTGTCACACCTTTGAGCTTGATTTTATAAAATGATCTTTGAAACATGTTGTATTATGAGTTTCGAAGTGTTTTCCAGAAAATTGACCCAAAAGGTTGAGTTTTGTTATGTTTGACTCTTGGTTTGAGCTTTGGAAGCAAATCTGGAAAACCCAGATTTTGGCTTGCACACTCGAGCGAAGGATCCCACGCTTGAGCAACCACCTTTGTGTTCAGAGCTCCACTCGAGCGACGGAATGCTGGCTCGAGCGTAGATTGCAAGCTCTCAGGTTCTTTGCATGTGCAGACGCACACTCGAGCGACGAGACCTACGCTCGAGCGCGCTCGAGCAAGGAACTGTGTCTCACGTTCGAGCGAGCATCAAGCGAAGAATTTCAACAACCAGTACTTTTCATGTTTTTGCAGACCGTTCGAGCGAGGGAGTCTACACTCGAGCAACCCCTCTGTGTTGGTATGCTCACTCGAGCGGAGAAAGCCATGCTTGAGCGAGACCCTTGTTTTCAACAAATTTTGAAAAGTGTTTTAAAGTACAATTTTTGCATCCTCATTCCATCCTAGGCATTCCTAGGCCATGTTTAAGGCATCTTAATGACGATAATGTTATAGAACCACACCAAGTCAAGATAGGGGCTAAGTTATTAATCCCGAATGTGTAATTTAGTGTGTGTTCGTTCTGCAACTATGTAGGGTTGGCATCCGAGGACGCTGATTAGCTTGCCTGTAGCCCAGTAATCTGTGAGTAACGATGTTGTAAAGATACGTTCAATTATAATTATTTTCTGAACGATTGATTGTACTGCTTTCTGAAATGACATTTTTTACTGAATGAATGTTTGTCCTATTTGTAAACTGTACTCGTGGCATCCATAGCAATTTACTGTTACTGTTACTGCTTCTGCTACTGTACTGTCACTGTTACTGCTACTGTTACAGAGATCTCTGTCAGTTCCAATGTTTGGAACTACTACTATTTACTGTTTTGATGGCCATCAACTGACTATTCGGTCTATTAAGGCCTACTGTACTGTTTTGCTATAGGATGTACCACATATGACTGCTATGATTTTTAATCGACTGATATGGCATGAAATATGAGCCACTGATTGAATAACTGATCTACTGATACAAAAGACTGTTTTAATTACTGAAAGGACATTTATTCTTAACCTCTTTACACATTTGTTATTCACTGGGCTTTATCTCACTGTTTATATATGTGTGTAGGTAGCCAGGCACCGGACCGGAGCTAGGAGCGTCAAGCTAAGCTTATGTTTTGTCAAGCCAACCATTGTGCCTCACTTCGAGATTCCAAGTCCGTTCAAGCCAAGGCTGTTTTGGGGTGTTTCAGACTCACCTCTTTGTCCCTGTTTTGTAATGAATGTTTCAGACTTTTGACTATACAGTTATGGTAAAGGGATTGGATTCCTAACCTGTATGTGATATGTATCTGATATGTATATATGTTTTTGGTTATGAATGTGGACTAGTCCATAAAAGTCCTTTTCTATTCAGATTTTCACAGCTCATTAGACATCTTTTATTTACTGTTTGGCTTCTGCCAGCCCCTTACTCTGTATTACTGTCGTTACTGTTAAGCAGGCCTTTGGTAATCACGGATTACTGGTCGATTACGATGCAAAACCCATAGGGGCAGGTTTGGGTCATGACATTTGTTGAGGCAAAAGAACCGTCAGCGCAATCGCTTGATAATTGGCTTGAATTTAATCTGTAAGGACTTTTCAATCCTTGCTGGCTTGCTCGCATTTATGATATTTTCCTTCGTAGGAAAAATAAGCGAACAATTTTTGGCACGCCCAGTGGGACTATCAAGTGTAAGAAATGACAAACGATTTGGATTTCGCCATTCAAACTTGTCAATATGAAATATATTGGCGTGAAAGAAAAATTTTAGATCTTCAAGAAAAGATCCATTTTCTTGATGAAAAAAATTTCCAAGTTGTTTCTTCATTACCAATGGAGTAACTCATCAACTTGATGTAGAAATTTGCCAATGGAGACATGAGTTATTAACCCTTTTTGTCAAGTCTTTAATGACTGAATTTTGTGGGGTTCTACAAAATGTTTTTAAGTCATTTGTGATTGAAATTAGTGAAAATATAATTTCATCAACGGCTCGGGGGGTCGGAAAACCCATTTTTAAAAAGCCAACTTATGAAAATAACTTTGATAAAAAGTATGTTGTTGAGCCAAGCATGGTTAAAAATGATGTTCCATATAGAGCTCGGGGAGTTGAAAAAATCATTCTTAGAGAGTCAAACCATGGAAACAACATGTCTATGAAGGATTTTCATAAGCCATTAATGGCTAAAATGAAACAACCCATTAGGCCAAAAAATGATGAAACTCACATGGAGGGTTTTCACAAGCCGTTAGAGGCTAAAATAGAAAAACAGCCTGTTTAAACCAGTGATAAATTTGTTTAAATTAGTGATAAATCAGTGACAAATTTTTTTAAATCAGTGATATAACCGGTGATAAGTTTGTTTGTGAATTTATCACTGTTTAAAACCAATAATAAGTTTGTTTTTGTGAATGTATCACTGAAATTTGTCATTGTTTAAACCAGTGATAAGTTTGTTTTTAGAATTTATCACTGAAATTTTTGAGTTATAGTGTTGAGTGTAGGGGTAAAAGTAGAAAACGTTGTTTGAACCAGTGATAAATTTATCACTGTTGAATATTTTGTAAATTTGTTTTTGTGAATTAGTAAGTGTGAGGATGTGATTTTATGAATTAGTGAGTGAGTGTGTATGTATGTAAGTATGAGAGAACAAAAGGAACAATATATAAGGAACAAAAGGAAGATTCAGGGAAAATCTTCTTTTTTTGTTTCGATTTCGAAATCGCAAATCGTCTCAGAATAGTTTCCAAATCAGAACAATTGAGAAGGAGCGTGTGTTTCACGCGCACAGGGAGACCTCGTGATTTGTTCTTTGCTTCACGTGTGTTTGTGACATTTAGGGGTAAAACTGGAACTGAAATAGGAGAGGACTTGCTGGGTATTAGTTTGTTTGCATGGGGACCGGCTGGTAAGTCCCCTACCTATAATAACCACAATTTCAGACTGCATTATAAAATGGGTCATGAACATTTAGGCCCAATTAGAAGGAGTTTTTTAATGGTATTGGTTTTTCTTCTTGGATCAGCTGCCCTATTTACATTAAATTAAAATATATTAAAAAATTCAAGAACATAAATTTTAGAAAAAAAGATTGGGAACTCTAATTGTGGAGCTCTAGAGAGCTCTAATTGTGTATGGATCCCTCAATGATGTGATGTTTGTGTCTGTGTTTGTTTTTTTTTTTTTCATTGTCAAGTTATTAGAGCTCTATTTAGTCCTCGTTTGGCAAATGACTTTTTTAGTTGGCTTTTTACTTTTTGAATTTTTTAGCTTGGGACTTTTTTAGTTGTTTGGTATTCTTGTTTGGCTTTTTGGCTTTTGGAATGGCAAATTTTTTTTGTCTTTTTGTGATTTTTTGAATTTTTTTTGTCCTTTTATAATTTTTTAGCCTAATGAGTTTACCAAACAACCCTTACAACTCCAAAATTAGAGGGATATATCATTTCTATAAATTTTAAATCCATCCAACACTAACAATCGTTACAAGAGAAAAAAAATATATATAATAGAAAAAAAACAGTCAAACAGATATTCTCTATTAAGGAGTGGCCAACCAACTAATACAACAAATTCATGGTAATGTTGTGATGTCAATTTTATACAGATTTGCTTTATTTTGACAAATTATGATTGTATTAATGTGATGACTCCCCTTCTGAAATTGGTACAATACAAAATAATATATAGGGTATCACATTAAATTATAAACACATAAGTATAAAAATTGGATTTTCAATTTAATTCCTATTTTTCATGCCTGCATATCTGGTATTTACCTGGCCTTTTAAATTCTTACGATTTGTATTGCAATAATACTTTGTAGCTCGAGAAATTTGCCGAAAGTGGCTCAAATACCCAAAACGACGTCGTTTTGGGTATTCTATTTTTTTTTCTTTCTTTTCCTGCTTTCAAATACAGAAGAGAGAAGAGAGGAGGAAGAGGAGGAAGAGAAGGCGGCGTCTCTCTCTCTCTGTGCCGGTGGCGGCGCCGGTGGGTATCACCGATCGCCTCTTGCAGACTTTACTTCTTTTTTCTTTCTAGTTGATCTGGATATGGATCTGGAGATGATGATGTTGATCTGGAGATGATGATCTGAAGAAGATGATGATGTTGATCTGGAGATGATGATGATGTTGATCTGGATTTGAAGATAATGATCTGGATCTGGATCTGAAGATGATGATATGTTGATGAAGATGTTGATTTCAAACTCTATTTTCTCTCTCTATATATATATATATATATTTTAGTTGATCTGGATCTGGAAAAAAAAAAAAAAATTTGTTGATGATGATGATGATGGTGGTGGTGATGATGTTGATGAAGATGTTGTTGATGTTGATGAAACCCAGCTCATTTTGATGATGATGATGTGTTGATGAACCGAAACCCAGCTCATTCTTCTTCTTCATCTTCAGAAAAACGCGAAAAAAATAAAAAATAAATAAAATAAAATAAAAAATAAAAAACCAAAACGACGTCGTTTTGGTGTCGGGCCATTCGAGCCATACTAATTTCGAGCTACCAACCGGAATTATTTGTATTGGAAAAAAAAAAAAAAGAATAATGCTATATGCACTAATTAGTGTAGACACTAGTGTACCAACCGATGATGTGACATAATTTTAGAGATTTTGGGTATTTGTAATTTGTATAATAAATAGGGTCATTAATGATATTATAATACTAGTTGGTACACTAGTGTGTATACTAATTGGTGCATGTAACACCACCGGGAAAAAAAAATCATTATCAAAATCATTTATTGCCCTGTTGAGTAAATTATTTATGTAATAAATTAAATTGATTGAATATTTTATATAATTGCATCAATCCAATCATGTAAATACAAATATGGGAAGTGATTGAGGCCCCCTTCAATCACCGCCCCCTCCAATCACCACCCCCACACACGTGGGGGCTGGTGATTGGAGGAGAAGAAAAAAAGAAAAAAGAAAAAAGAAAAACTGGCCAATCAGAGAGAAAGGTGGTTGTGGGGGTGCCCCTTATAGGGGTCCAAGTCATTCTTCTGCAAATATATGATCAACTTTACTTTTACATAAATAATTTAATCTATTTTATAAAATAAATAATTTATAAGCATAAAGTGTTGGCTTATTTTCCTACGAAGGAAAATATCATAAATGCGAGCGTGCCAGTAAGGATTGAAAAATCCTTACAAATTAAATTCAAGCCAATTATCAAGCAATTGCATTGACGATTCTTTTGCCTCAACAAAGAGGACTTCAAAATTGCCAAGTGTAGAGAAAAGAAAAATTAAAAGAAGAATGAGGGAGACAAAGAAAGACGATTGAGTGAACAATCAAAGTAATGATTACTTACCTCTACTCTTATGCTTCGAAAAGGAAGTGCATAAAATGCTTTGAAAATGAAATGCTGAAAATAAATGCTTCGAAATATAAATCTATGTTAAACTACTCCTAAGATAAGGAAAATGACAAGAAATATTGAAATCAATTGTCTTTGATTTGAATTCTGGATCTTTTATAATGTAGTCATGAATGGCTATTTATAGGCAAACACTTGTAGAAAAAACAACAATGATTCAGAGCACAAATTTTGGTGCTCTAATGGAGCACTAATGACATGGCAATGAGCAAAAAAAATTAAATAAATACAAACTAAGACCAAAACATCATATCACTATGGATGGAGCCCATTGCCAACTCATTAGAGCTAGTTTTAGAGCTTAAGAATTAGAGTTCCAAAGCATTTTTCGTAGAAAAAAACTACCTAAAACTACCTACTCTTCCACCTCCTCCATTTCATACTCCATGATCTTCCATAACTTCCTTCAACCTCCATTTCATGCTCCATGTTCTCCACTTTGTTCTCCATCATCTTTCCACATTTCATAACTTCTCGTAACCTCTAAATGAGTAGGAGGATGTCACATGTCCTACAATTATATAAAAAATAAATAATAATAAAATTACAGATTTATGGTGCTAACATTACTCCCGGCGGCCCTTAAAAATGATGTTTACTTGAATTTTTGAAGGGCCGAACCAAGCACATGACTAACCTAAGTAGCAAAGTGCTTCGAATGATATAACAACACCAATAAAGTGCTTCGAATGAGTATGAAATTATGACTAGGTGACAAATAACAAGTTTCAAAGGTGGTATAAAAGACCAAATTCATCATTCGAAGGTCTTGCGGCATAGCTTTGAAGGAACAGCATCACCCCTCGAAGGTTGGAAGCATTGATATAGGATGATGATACTTACAATGAAGTTTCAAGGTTAGGCTTGATGCTTCGAATATATCTTCAAAGCTTTATACAGTTTCGAAAGTGAAGTAATCAACCTTCGAAACAACTCTTGATGCTTCGAATGTATCTTCGATGCTTTGATTGTGTACACACAAACAACTGGCCATCAATTTGAAAAGATAAGTCATTCTCAACCACTTATTTAAATGCATAGGCTTTTCCTAGCCAAGTTCATTCATTTTAAATGGTCATCCCCTGTTCTTAGTGCTTCGAACTCATAAGAACAATTTGTTAATTTTATTAGCCACATCATCAGAATTATATTTTAGTGTGATCCACAAATCCAAAGCAGGTTTTGAACACCAAGAACCATAGTACAAGATGGCCTTAAAAATTCAAACAACTTGACATTTTGAACAATTTCAAAAAATTCAAATTCATGAACATTAAATTGTTCATCATTCTTAGCCATGTTTGGGTTGAGAACGTGTTCTTTAGCCAAATAACTTTCATCATTTATTGACAAATGGGGCTGTTTTTCTATTTTAGCCTCTAACGGCTTGTGAAAACCCTCCATGTGAGTTTCATCATTTTTTGGCCTAATGGGTTGTTTCATTTTAGCCATTAATGGCTTATGAAAATCCTTCATAGACATGTTGTTTCCATGGTTTGACTCTCTAAGAATGATTTTTTCAACTCCCCGAGCTCTATATGGAACATCATTTTTAACCATGCTTGGCTCAACAACATACTTTTTATCAAAGTTATTTTCATAAGTTGGCTTTTTAAAAATGGGTTTTCCGACCCCCGAGCCGTTGATGAAATTATATTTTCACTAATTTCAATCACAAATGACTTAAAAACATTTTGTAGAACCCCACAAAATTCAGTCATTAAAGACTTGACAAAAAGGGTTAATAACTCATGTCTCCATTGGCAAATTTCTACATCAAGTTGATGAGTTACTCCATTGGTAATGAAGAAACAACTTGGAAATTTTTTTCATCAAGAAAATGGATCTTTTCTTGAAGATCTAAAATTTTTCTTTCACGCCAATATATTTCATATTGACAAGTTTGAATGGCGAAATCCAAATCGTTTGTCATTTCTTACACTTGATAGTCCCACTGGGCGTGCCAAAAATTGTTCGCTTATTTTTCCTACGAAGGAAAATATCATAAATGCGAGCAAGCCAGCAAGGATTGAAAAGTCCTTACAGATTAAATTCAAGCCAATTATCAAGCGATTGCGCTGACGGTTCTTTTGCCTCAACAAATGTCATGACCCAAACCTGCCCCTATGGGTTTTGCATCGTAATCGACCAGTAATCCGTGATTACCAAAGGCCTGCTTAACAGTAACGACAGTAATACAGAGTAAGGGGCTGGCAGAAGCCAAACAGTAAATAAAAGATGTCTAATGAGCTGTGAAAATCTGAATAGAAAAGGACTTTTATGGACTAGTCCACATTCATAACCAAAACATATATACATATCAGATACATATCACATACAGGTTAGGAATCCAATCCCTTACCATAACTGTATAGTCAAAAGTCTGAAACATTCATTACAAAACAGGGACAAAAGAGGTGAGTCTGAAACACCCCAAAACAGCCTTGGCTTGAACGGACTTGGAATCTCGAAGTGAGGCACAATGGTTGGCTTGACAAAACATAAGCTTAGCTTGACGCTCCTAGCTCCGGTCCGGTGCCTGGCTACCTACACACATATATAAACAGTGAGATAAAGCCCAGTGAATAACAAATGTGTAAAGAGGTTAAGAATAAATGTCCTTTCAGTAATTAAAACAGTCTTTTGTATCAGTAGATCAGTTATTCAATCAGTGGCTCATATTTCATGCCATATCAGTCGATTAAAAATCATAGCAGTCATATGTGGTACATCCTATAGCAAAACAGTACAGTAGGCCTTAATAGACCGAATAGTCAGTTGATGGCCATCAAAACAGTAAATAGTAGTAGTTCCAAACATTGGAACTGACAGAGATCTCTGTAACAGTAGCGTAGTAACAGTGACAGTACAGTAGCAGAAGCAGTAACAGTAACAGTAAATGCTATGGATGCCACGAGTACAGTTTACAAATAGGACAAACATTCATTCAGTAAAAAATGTCATTTCAGAAAGCAGTACAATCAATCGTTCAGAAAATAATTATAATTGAACGTATCTTTACAACATCGTTACTCACAGATTACTGGGCTACAGGCAAGCTAATCAGCGTCCTCGGATGCCAACCCTACACAGTTGCAGAACGAACACACACTAAATTACACATTCGGGATTAATAACTTAGCCCCTATCTTGACTTGGTGTGGTTCTATAACATTATCGTCATTAAGATGCCTTAAACATGGCCTAGGAATGCCTAGGATGGAATGAGGATGCAAAAATGTACTTTAAAACACTTTTCAAAATTTGTTGAAAACAAGGGTCTCGCTCAAGCATGGCTTTCTCCGCTCGAGTGAGCTACCAACACAGAGGGGTTGCTCGAGTGTAGACTCCCTCGCTCGAACGGTCTGCAAAAACATGAAAAGTACTGGTTGTTGAAATTCTTCGCTTGATGCTCGCTCGAACGGTGAGACACAGTTCTTGCTCGAGCGCGCTCGAGCGTAGGTCTCGTCGCTCGAGTGTGCGTCTGCACATGCAAAGAACCTGAGAGCTTGCAATCTACGCTCGAGCCAGCATTCCGTCGCTCGAGTGGAGCTCTGAACACAAAGGTGGTTGCTCAAGCGTGGGATCCTTCGCTCGAGTGTGCAAGCCAAAATCTGGGTTTTCCAGATTTGCTTCCAAAGCTCAAACCAAGAGTCAAACATAACAAAACTCAACCTTTTGGGTCAATTTTCTGGAAAACACTTCGAAACTCATAATACAACATGTTTCAAAGATCATTTTATAAAATCAAGCTCAAAGGTGTGACAATTGAACACAATTTTGAATGAAACTTGAAGAACAATGCAAGAACATAACATGCATGAGTTCCTATGAACTCTAATGCTCCAAAACATGATCAAATGCAAGATTGAGCTCAAAATCATGGTGAATTCATGGACCACAACTAAAATATGAACATGCATATGGGAATTTCATGGAAAGCAACCTCAAAATTCTATGATATGGACATGCATGCATGAATTCACTCTCAAAAACAACACTTTAAGCCAATTCTTGACCCAAATCACTAATTTCTCATGAACCATGCATGTGTAACAACTTAAATTCATAATTAAAAGAATGAATTCCTACCTCAAGTCTTGAATTCCAAGTATGCTAGCTCAATTTTGCAAATTCTCTTCAATTCCTCTAATTTTCCAAGCTAAATCTAGATGAACTCAATTTCCCCTAGTCTCCCTCTCTCTCACGGTTTGGTCTAGAGGAGATGGTAAAATGATAGTGCCAAACATGAAATCAACTAATGGCTTAGAAAGTGCCCACTAATGGCAACAATGTAATAAACTCAAGCTAATGTAACTTAACTTTATTTATTCTAATTTCATCATTCCAAATTGAATTTTAATTAAACCTACCATAAAATCCCATAAATCCTAATTAGCATATAACACTAATCACTTTCTAAGTCAGCCGCTGATAAGGCTTTCAATTCGCAGTTCGAAATCAAAACATGAACAGATCATTTAATGACAAACAGATAGCAATGCAATTAAAGCAACACACTCATGCAATCAATTCAGGATTTCACCTTAATCAATTACTTATCATGCTTTCTTTTCTCATCTTTTATAATTAGATAGGGAAAAATTATAATCTATTGGCCTTTTAATTTTGAGATATATAATCTTTAGATTATTTAGTTAAAAATGATTTGTATCACATATTTAATTAGTCATGGAATTAGACATCAAGAAATAATTATTCTATTCAATCTTAGGTTTATTTGAAATATTATAAAAAAGATAAATGCATACAAAGACTATTTTGTTATATTTGAATTATTTACTAAATAATGGTAATAGTAAATCTGACTTATAAATTTTATTATATTTATTGACTAGAACTTTTAAAAAATTAAATAAATAGAATATCAATAAAAATTAAATAAATTTATTTTATTTTTAGTTGAGACTTTTAAATTTTATTTTATTTTACTAAGTACCATACATAATAAAACCAAACAATTTGTCTATGTAATAATAATAATAAATTAAATCTTTATCCCACCCTTTGAAAAAATTGAATTTTTATCCTATCATTTAAAAATACAATTAAAAAAAAATTAAAATACATGTACTTTTGGGGGCAAAAGTGACTTTTTACAAGTAAATCCTATGGGATTCTTGTTCCATCATTTGTATCTCACCTCCCCAATAAGATACAACAATCTCACATATGAAAGATATGGAATCCAATTGGACTCTTAAGTTGTGTTTAGTTAAGAGATTTAGGAATAAATTTAGAAAAGAAAAAATATGTAAAATGTGAATAAACTATGTTTAAATTTTACTTAATTTCACATATTTTTTCTTTTTTTTTTTTCAAAATCTCTTTTCAAATCCACTAAATTTTCAACCAAACAATAAACTCCTCAGTAAATAGACATGAAATCCAATCCCCCGCGTCAATCCCTCCGAACAAAGGCACCCTCACAGTCTTGGCATTACAGAGAAGAAGAGGTGGAGAAGATAGAGCATAAGCGTGAATGGCATAAACATGCACGTAGCAGAGACAGGTGAAGGACCAGCTGTCCTCTTTCTTCACAGCTTCCCTGAGCTATGGTACTCATGGCGCCACCAGATGCTCTCTCTCTCTTCCTCCAGTTAACGAGCAATCGCCCCCGATCTCCGCGGCTACGGTGACACCGATGCTCCTCCTTCCGCCACCAGCTACACCGTCCTTCACATCATCGGCGATCTTGTCTCCCTCCTCGACGCCTTGGATCTCCACCAGATCTTCCTCGTCGGTCACGATTGGGCGCCATTATCGCCTAGGCCTTCTAACCGAATGATGTAGGACAAGATTTTCAGAACAAGATTTTCAGAATTTTTATATTTTTTAGTTTTAATATTTTTGATATATTATTAGGATTCTTGTAATTTAGTATAAATATTATAGAATTATTAGGTTTCTTAATTTTATTATTTGGAATTAGATTTTGACTAGGATTTTAAATAGTTTAGAATTCTAGTTTTTTATTTTCTTAGGTTTCCTAATTTGTATTAATTTAAGTTTCCTAGTTTATTTTAGAATTACTTTTCCTACAAGTATTAGGTTTAGTTTATTATAAATAGCTATGTAAGCCTCATGGCAAAGACAACTTTATTCAACTTTTATTCATTCATTCAATAATATTTCTCTTCTGATGTAGGACAAGATTTTCAAGACAAGATTTTCAGAATTTTTTATATTTTTAGTTTTATATTTTGATATATTATTAGGATTCTTGTAATTTAGTATAAAATATTTAGAATTATTAGGTTTCTTAATTTTATTATTTTGGAATTAGATTTTGACTAGGATTTTAAATAGTTTAGAATTCTAGTTTCTTATTTTCTTAGGTTTCCTAATTTGTATTGATTTAAGTTTCCTAATTTATTTTAGAATTACTTTTCCTACAAGTATTAGATTTAGTTTAT
>JAPPVO010005663.1:0-21126 GCA_030407325.1 Camellia japonica | reverse complement strand
ATTGTGAAGGTATGGAAGTGTTTTGATGTGAGTATTATCTCATTTGAAAATGAATTGTAGATAAAGGGAATGTTTTAATATGAGATGTAATCTCATTTAAATTGTTTGGCCAAGTTCTAAGCCATGTTTATGAATTAAAATTTGTTAAGTAAAGGAAAGTAAAATGAACATGGACATATTTGTCATGGGATTAGATGGTGTTGTAAGTTGGTTAACCAGTGTTAACATTTATCGAATGCTCATGTTTTTAGTCATTGTTCATATTATGTTTAGTATATCTCTACTGGGCGTTGGCTCACCCTATATGGGACATCATTTTCAGGTGCAGGTGTTATGCTGCCTCCAAGGACTTAGCTTGGGAGGTTTTAGAAGTTGAAGGCTTATTTTTTTGTAATTATTTTGTGTATTACATGTAATTCAAGCCAAGGGCTTATTTTGTGTTTTGAGTTAGTACTCTCCTTTTGTAACCAAGTGTTGGCTTGGAAAGTTGTAAGCCTGTAGGGCATTTACTTTTGTTGTCAACATGTAATACCTTTGGATTAAATACTCTGATGAATGGAATATTTTTATTTCTCCTACGTTTATGGATGTCACGAGTGTATGATTTATGGGTTTATTTTGAGGGCGTTACAGCTTGGTATCAAAGCGTACCGGGTTTGAATACTTTGGGTACGCGGGAAGTGGTTAGTACCACAATGGATTTGTCTCGCTTGTTAGAGACTTAGGTGTAATATTATGTGCTTATGTGATAATATGTTTATGTGACTACTTGGGTATGGGATTTAATTTCTAGGATGTTATTGGATCCTTGGGTTTCTGTGAGTCTTGTTGGAAAAGCACTTGATCAATGCTGTTTCTAGCCGGAACTCTAGCAACGCCTCGGGACTATCATTATCCGGAAATGAAATTCATAAGTGCTTATGTGATTATGTGCTTACGTGGAATGAATTACAGTTGTCCATTGCATTAGGACGTGAATGTTATAGCTTCGGCACATTTATGAATGTGCTAATGTTCTTCGTTATCTTTATTAGGATGTCAGGACGAGGACGTGGTGGTAGGTGAGGTAGGCCTAGGAGGCAGGAGATGCCTATACTGGATGAAATTCCGGCGCAGCAGAAGGGTGTTGGTCAGGCCAATGTGGCCGAGCCGGTAGGTCAGCAAGCCATGGGCGCCTTAGCCCGCGAGATGGCAGGAGCTTTGAGGGAATCTATGGCATTCTCAGGGCAGAGAATCAAGCCCAGGCCCATGTAGTTGAGACAGGCCTTCCTTTCTGAAGAGAGAGTTCTTCCGGTCTAATCCGGATGAGTTTGTGGGGGATTCGAAAGAGCCACTTAAGGCTGATGAGTGGCTCGAACAGATGACGAAGACGTTTGAGATGCTTGGCATCGAAGACGGGGCTTTGAAGGTGACCTTGGCGTCTTTCCAGTTGAAGGGATATGCGGGTCAGTAGTGGAAGTTCATGAGGGGTCGTGTTGGCGGTACGTGAGAGGCCTTTGTAGATGCTTTCCAAGAGAAGTTTCTGTCCCCAGCTGTTAGGGAGAAGTTGAGGGACTAGTTCTGTCAGCTCAAGCAGCTGAGTATGCCAGTGGCCGAGTTTGAGGCCGCATTTACCAGTCTATCTAGGTTTGCTCCTGAGCTAGTGGCGTCTGAGGAATGCCGTTGTCTGGAATTTGAGAGGAAGTTGAGGCATGGGCTCAAGGCCAGAGTTGGGGGATCCATGACTCGGGAGTATGGGCGCCTTGTGGATGCCGCGGCCCATATGGAGATTATGATGCCCGAGGAGGGGGAGAGGATGAGGGGCTCCAAAAGGAGTCGGGATGGCCAAATAGATGGTAGGAGGCAGAGGGGTTCTAACCCTCAGCAGTCCCAGGGAGCTTTTGTGAGGTCTATCTTTCCAGTGCCGAGTGCAGGTTCTGGGAGGGGCAGTCAAGGAGACATTACTTGTTACAAATGTGGTCAGCTGGGCCACAAGTCTCCAGCTTGCCCGCGGAAAGGCGGAGGGCAGAGAGCAGCTTCATCTTCAGCTCGTCCTCAGAGCCAGAGTCAGGGCAGAGGCCAGCCACTCTCTTGTTACCAGTGTGGTCAGGCGGGGCACCTGAAGAGGTTCTGCCCACAGTTGAGTGGCACATCTGGTGCATCTGGTTCGAGGCAGACACAGAGTTTTCAGCCAACATAGTTAGTTCAGGCCTCGAGGGCCAATCAGGGAGCTTCGTCGTCCTAGTCTGTGCAGCAGTCTTTGCTCCGAGAGGTGAGCAGGTGGATCAGGAGCCTTCAGGGCGTGTATGCTGTTATCGCGCAGGATCTTGTACTGGCTCCATCTGTTGTGAGAGGTACCTTTTTGTTTTGCAACTCGGTTGCTAGTGTGTTGATTGATACGGGTGCATCCCATTCTTTTTATCTGCTGTATTTGCATCTATTTTGGGGTTGGAGTTGGCGCCGTTAGCATCTCTTATTTGTGTTGTATCACCTGTTGGGGGTGAGTTAATTTTGAAACAAGGGTGTCGGGGCTGTGATATAGAGGTCGCCGACCGCCGGCTTCCATTTTCTTTTGTAGTTATGGCTATGTCGGGTTTTGATGTGATTTTGGGTATGGACTGGCTATCGTCATACCGGGCTGTTATCGATTGTTGCCGCCAGAGGGTCACTGTATGTACCTTGAGCGGGGATTGTTTCAATTTCTTAGGGGATCGGGTTGGTAGTGTGTTGCCACCGGTGTATGATCCGTGAGAACGGAGTGAGCTTAATTGTCTTCTCGCTAGCTATATGAGTAGTGAGTGTAATGAGACCCAGACTGTATTGCCGAGAGTGGTTTGTGAGTATTCGAACGTCTTTCCCGAGGATCTTGTTAGTTTGCCACCACATCGAGAGGTGGAGTTTTCCATTGATTTAGTGCTCGGCACGGCGCCGATTTCCATGGCACCTTATCGTTTTGCCCCAGTCGAGTTGAGTGAGTTGAAGATTCAACTTCAGGAGTTGCTAGATAACGGTTTTATTCGCCCTAGTACTTCGCCGTGGGGAGCACCGGCCCTCTTTGCTAAAAAGAAAGATGGTGCCTTGAGACTTTGTATCGATTACCGGAAATTGAATCGGGCTATGGTTAAGAACAAGTACCTTATGCCCCGTATAGATGATCTGTTTGACCAGTTGGAGGGGTCCCGTTGTTTCTTTAAGGTAGATTTGAGATCGGGTTACCACCAGTTGAGGGTCAGGGAGGAGGATATTCCGAAGACGGCATTCCGTACGCGGTATGGCCACTATGAGTTTCTGGTGATGCCTTTTGGGCTCACCAATGCACCGGCAGTGTTTATGGACTTGATGAACCGGATATTCCAGGAATTCTTAGATTGTTTTGTGGTCGTTTTCGTAGACGACATTTTGATTTATTCACCTTCGGAGGAGGAGCACGAGGAACACTTGAGAGTGGTGCTTGAGTTGCTTAGAGCTTATAAGCTGTATGCCAAGTTTGGGAAGTGTGAGTTCTAGCTAAGAAAGGTTAAATTCTTAGGCCATGTGGTCTCCGGGAAAGGATGTCTGTTGATACATCCAAGATAGAGGCAGTGCAAGATTGGGCACAGCCTAAGAGTGTTTTTGAGATCCACAATTTTCTGGGATTAGCTGGGTATTACCACCGGTTTGTGAAAGATTTTTCCAAGCTAGCTTCGCCGTTGACTAGATTGACGAGGAAATGGGTCAATTTGTATGGAGTGAGACTTGTGAAAAGTCGTTCCACGAGTTGAAAGTTAGATTGACCACCGCTCCGGTTTTGATTATCCAGAGAGAGGTTTGGGTTATGCGGTTTATTGTGATGCCTCACGAGAGGGTTTGGGTTGTGTGTTATGCAAGAGGGGAAAGTGGTAGCCTATGGCTCACGGCAGTTGAAAACACGAAAGGAATTACCTTACACATGGCCTAGAGTTAGCAGCTGTGATTTTTGCCTTGAAGATTTGGAGGCACTACCTTTAGGTAGAGATTCGAGGTGTTCTCGGATTATAAGAGTTTGAAGTATCTGTTTACACAGAGAGACTTGAATTTGAGGCAGAGAAGATGGATGGAGTTCATTAAGGATTACGATTTCGAGTTACACTATCACCCGGGAAAGGCCAATGTTATAGCTGATGCCCTTAACAGGAAATCCATTAGTAATGTAGCTTGCATAGCCATCCGAAAGTGGGAGATGTTGGGTGCACTTGGTGAGTTTGATTTGCTTTTGGGCGAATCCGTTGAGGCTGCGGCCTTGTTTTCTGTTGTTGCGTAGCCTACAGTTGTGACTCGAGTGTTAGGGGACAGAGAAGTGACCTTGATGTAGAATCCCTCCGAGAGAAGATCTCCGGCGGGAAGGCTGAGAAGGGTTTGACTGTGTATCCCGACCTGAGTGTGAGATACCGAGACCGTCTGTTTGTACCGGAGTCTTGCCGAGAGGAAGTACTCCGAGAGTTTCACCATTCACGCTTGCAATGCATCCGGGAGGCACTAAGATGTATCGTGATTTGGATTGCCAGTTTTGGTGGCGGGGGATGAAGAAAGATGTGGCAGTTTTTGTGTCTAAGTGCCTTACTTGTCAGCAAGTGAAGGCCGAACATCAGAGGCCAGCGGGTTTGTTGCAACCCTTGCCTATTGCCGAGTGGAAGTGGGAGCATGTCACTATGGACTTCGTTGTAGGTCTTCCGAGGATTCAGCGGGGTAGTGATGCTATTTGGGTGGTTGTAGACCGGTTGACTAAGTCGGCGCACTTTATCCCTATACGCGTGAGAGATTCGGTAGATCATCTTGCCGACTTGTATGTTCGGGACATAGTGAGGATGTACGGGGTCCCAGTGTCGATCGTCTCAGATAGAGATCTACGTTTTACTGCTAGGTTGTGGCAGAGTTTGCAGAGTGCTTTGGGCACTAGGTTGACTTTTAGCACGGCTTATCATCCTCAGACTGACGGGCAGTCCGAGCGTACTATTTAGATCCTTGAGGATATGCTTCGAGGTTGTGTCCTTGACTTTAGTGGGACGTGGGAGAGGCATTTGCCTTTAGTAGAGTTTGCCTACAACAACAGTTTCCAGTCGAGTATCGGTATGGCACCGTTTGAGGCCTTGTATGGCCGACCTTGTAGGTCTCCAGTGTGTTGGGCCGAGGTGGATGATGCACCTTTGTTGGGTCCGGAGTTGGTTCGGGAGACAACGGAGAAAGTTGAGCTTATCCGTAGGAGGCTTGTTACAGCCCAGAGTCGCCAAAAGA
The DNA here is from genome assembly GCA_030407325.1 of Camellia japonica. Lineage (NCBI taxonomy): Eukaryota > Viridiplantae > Streptophyta > Magnoliopsida > Ericales > Theaceae > Camellia > Camellia japonica. Next base: position 15,897 of record JAPPVO010005663.1, on the reverse strand, counting down.
GTTATATCGACCGTAGGAGGAGGCCTTTCGCAATTGAGGCGGGTGATCATGTCTTTCTGAAAATATCACCTAGGTGGGGTTTGATGAGGTTTGGGAAGAGTGGGAAGTTTTCTCCTCGGTTTATTGGTCCCTTTGAGATCCTTGAGAGGATTGGGGAGATTGCATACCATTTAGCTTTGCCGCCGCAATTGTCCAGGGTACATGACGTGTTTCATGTTAGTATGCTTTGGAAGTACGAGCCGGATCCGTCACATGTATTGGATTGGACCGACTTAGAGGTAGACGAGGATGCCTCGTATGAGGAAAGACCGGTACGGGTCTTGGATAGGCGGGATCAAGTCTTGCGAGGCAAGACCATTCCCTTGGTAAAGGTTTTGTGGAAACATCACGGAGTTGAGGAAGCCACTTGGGAACGTGAGTTGGAGGTCCGTGAGAAACACCCGGACTTGTTTGTTAATGTTTAATCATGTATTGGGAATTTTGTTGTATTGATGAACTTTAAGAGCATTGAATATGTCTTAAGTTGTAAAACATTGTAAATGTTTCGGTCTATAGAAGTATTATGGAACTTGCCTTGAAATGGAAGTTTATTTTAACATTGCATATGTTAATTCTGTTTTAGAAATGCAAATATATTGATTGGCATTGAATATGAAATTGAATGGTGGAATATGTGTTGAAATTGGTAAATTTCAAGGGAAAGCATGTTGATAATGCATATTGAGTAATATATTGTGACTTGCCTCTTAAAAAGAGATGGGATGACCGGTAATGGGTCAGGTTGTTGAATATTGAGTTGTAATATTGTTAGAATTGAGAAAACTTGTTTTTGAAACTTGTATCTAATTTCGGGGATGAAATTCTTTAAGGGGTGGAGGTTATAGCGATCCCGGTTTTCCCTCTCATGTTTACTGTATTCCGGACTCGGTTCCGTTAATAGTTGCTGTTGTCTGTATTTCATTTCCGTCCTCTAACTCCTTGTATTTGAGTTTAGAATTGTCTTTGGCGTGTTTCGAACAGGTTGGTTGAGCTTTTGTCCCAACTCTTGTTGCCCAGATTTTTGGTGATCCGCTCGAGCGGGTCTTCTTGCGCTCGAGCGGAGTTTGCACACCTTCAGTAGTTTGTCCGTTTGCAAAAATACTACAAATGTGTTTTTCACGCTCAAGCGGGTCACACTCGAGCGGGTATCCTTGCGCTCGAGAGGGTGTTCGATGTCTGTAAAAATACTGGAAGAATGTAATCTACGCTCGAGCGGGTGTTCCTTTGTGCTCGAGCGGGTGGAGTTTTGCAGTTGTGTCTTTGGCGCTCGAGCGGGTATCATTGCGCTCGAGTGGATCCAGTTTTTGTGTTTGACGCTCGAGCGTCCTATTCTCCACTCGAGCGGGTCATACGTATATCAGTTGGCAGCTGGGTCATTTTAGATCACTTTTTCAACTCTCACACTCTCTCTTACTTTTCAAAATCTATTTTGAGAGCTTCTCTCACTACATTTCACCTTCTCTAAGGTTTGATCTAGTTCTAGTGTGTTTCTAGCCTTGTCCCTTTGTAAAAATTGTGGGGTTTGGCTTGCTCTTTATTTTGATCCGAAAATCTTGAAGTTTGGAGCACTTTGGAAATTCTCCATCATCACATTTGGTCTCATTTTGAGGTAGGGATAACTACTCATATTTATGGTCTTTAACATAAACTTGTAGTCGTTTTGATGTAATGTTGTAGTTGGGTAATTATAGGTGTTAGGGTTTCAAATATGAAAAGAGGGGTTTTGTTCTTTTGGCCAATACATGTGTATTTGGGTCCTAAAATGAGATTGTGGATGTTTAATGATAACATTTGGACCTTTGGGTCAATATTGAAAAAAGGGGGAAAATGCCATATTTGGGTTTTATTGGGTCATTAGTGTAATTAATGACTTTCATTGTGAAATAATGAAATTGGGGAGTTTTGAGAAGGAATGGTGGAGTTGGATTGATAAATCACTCACTTTGAAAACATTGATAATTTATCTGTTGATGCATTTATTATCTGTTTAGAAATAATTGCTTTGGGCTATTGGTGGAGGATAGTCATGATTGTTGTTGTCACTGCATGATGACTAGGTGAATTAAAACTAATCGGTTGAATATGTCATTGAAAATGATGGTTGTAATAATACATTTAATTTGTGTATTGATTGAACATGTATATGATAAACGTTTATATACATTGTATTGTGTGGGAGGAGATAGAGGATGTACTCCACGGTTTAGGAGGAGATAGGGGATGGACTCCTAAACCGGATGTTATGTGGGAGGAGATAGGGGATGGACTCCATTGATACAACAAATCTGTGTATCATTTATGAAGTATGGAAGTGTTTTATTATGGCATTGATACAGCAAATATGTGTGTCTATTGTGAAGTATGGAAGTGTTTTGATGTGAGTGTTATCCCATTTGAAAATGAATTGTGGATAAAGGAAATGTTTTAATATGAGATGTAATCTCATTTAAATTGTTTGGCCAGGTTCTAAGCCATGTTTATGAATTGAAAATTTGTTAAGTAAAGGAAAGTAAAATGAACATGGACATATTTGTCATGGGATTAGATGGTGTTGTAAGTTGGTTGACCAGTGTTAACATTTATCGAATGCTCATGTTTTAGTCATTGTTCATATTATGTTTAGCATATCTCTACTGGGCGTTGGCTCACCCTATATGGGACATCATTTTCAAGTGCAGGTGTTATGCCGCCTCCAAGGACTTAGCTTGGAAGGTTTTAGAAGCTGAAGGCTTATTTTTTTGTAATTATTTTGTGTATTACATGTAATTCAAGCCAAGGGCTTATTTTGTGTTTTGAGTTAGTACTCTCCTTTTGTAACCAAGTGTTGGCTTGGAAAGTTGTAAGCCCGTAGGGCATTTACTTTTGTTGTCAACATGTAATACCTTCGGATTAAATACTCTGATGAATGGAAATATATTTATTTCTCCTATGTTTATGGATGTCACGAATGTATGATTTATGGGTTTATTTTGAGGGCGTTACACGAACCCTCCATGACGAGCCTTAAGCTTCCGGATCTCCCGATCTAAGGCCGATTAGCCACGTGGTGGTGGCGGTGGTGCTTCTCCGTCGGAGCAGACCCGACATTGGTGACCTGGTTCGCACAGGACTCTTGGCTCGCGACCTCGCCGACGATAAGCCTCGCACTACTTCTTCTTTCAAAGCAGAAAAGAATCCCTGTTTTCTCTCTATTTTTAAAGTTTGAGATTTTTTTTACAGAAAACAAATCGTTCTCTCTATAGAGAAGAAGAAGAAGAGGAATGTGAGTGAACTCTCTTCATAGACAAATTTTCTCTCAGATGATCGAAGCGAGGTAGTCATTTTTAGGCAGGGTTTTGAAAATGAGTAAAAGAAAGATAAGAAACAGAGGCAGAATGAGACAGTGATAGAGAACAGAGACAATAAACTCACATTGGAATAAGGCAATCGACAGAACCGGAAGAATACAACGGCGGAAGGCCGCAACAACACTAGAGGAGGGTTTGCTTGTGCGATTGAGAAAGAGACCTACAGGAAACCGTATTGTTACTGTGAGAAGGGAAGAGAGAGAGAGAGAGAGAGAGAGAGAGAGAGAGAGGGAGTTGGGAGCTAGAGGGTTTACACTGATATGCTTATTATTTATAAAGATTGGTTTTTGGGTTTTTTTTTTCTGTTTTTTTTTTCAATTTTTTTTTAAATTTTTAAAACACATCAAAACGAAGTAGTTGCATAATCTTCAAAAGTGGCTGACTTTCAGCAACACAAATTTATTTTGTCACTAAAAGAAAAGCTTTTTGCCAATGCATGGTCATTGTTGCCAATACAAGGAGACTAACAACGACACATAATGCGTCGCCAAAACTATAAAATCATCGCTAAAACTAATTCACTTTTGTCGCACATACTGGTTTTTGGCACCAAGTGAATGGTTTGGACTTTTAGCAACGGATGTAAATATGTGGCTAAAGGCTAACCTTTACCAACGACATTGATCCTTGTGTTGCAAAAAATATGGCTTTTACTACGAAAAAATGACCTCGTCGCCAAAACTGCATTTTCTTGTAGTGATGGGACACTGTGTGTCTCAGTAGTTTCAAAATTAGGGAAACCAATGAAATTAGTTTTGAAAATTAGGGAAAACAAAGATTGAAAAACAGAGAAATTGAGTGAGAGAGAAAGGGCCCATACCTGAAAAGAGAAAAATAGAAATAATCGAATAAGCGACGCCGACAGCGTTGATGATTGCTCGGAAGAGAACGTGGGTGACGTTGTTAGCAGCACTGAAAGAGGAGAATGGGGTGACGTTGGTGGCGGCGTTGAAGGAGGAGAACAAGCTAAAAGAGGAGAAGGGGGGATTGAAGGCAGAGAACGTGTGTTTTGCAAGAAAAGAATGATAGGAAAACTGAAGCACCAAAAAAAAAAAAGGTAGGGGGAATTACTAGGGTTTTTTTTTTTTTTTCATTACCACTAGTATCACTAGTATCACAAAGTTCTCCCTCCAAAATTGGTAATAAAATAATTTTCTCCCCAAAAATTTTAAATTGTTAAAATTATTGACGACAAAAATATATTCTTCATCAAATAGTTTCAAAATATTTAAAATCAAAATTTTCAAAAAAAAAAAAATAAAATTATTGGTGACGAAAATATATTCCTCACTAATAATTTTATAATTGGTGACAAATTTTTTTCTCACCAAAAGCCTCAAAATTTTGGCACCACCCAAAAAAATTAGAGGGAAAACCTTTGGTGACAAAATTTAATTTTTCTTCACCTAAAAAAAAAGTATTTATTGACAAAAATAAATTTCATCACCTATTATTTTTACTTTTTTATTATATGTGACAAAATTTTATAATTCGTCACGGATTATTTCTATTTAGTAATGAAATTTATTTTTTAACTACTTTTCGTCACCATAGATTACTTAGAGAGCTAATTAACTTGTGTTTTGGTTTGAGAGAGAGAGAAAGAGGAGAGAGGAAAACTGATAAACAAAGGGGGGGGGGGGAAGAAAAAGTTAGTAGTCTATTTTTTTTCCATTACCGCCCAATATGTCAAAATTTTCCCTCCAAAATTAGTGACAAAATAATTTCCTCACTAAAAAGTCTCAAAATATTAAAAATTATTAGTGACAAAAATATATTTCTCACCAAATGGTCTTAAAATATTTAAAATCAAGTTTCTCAAAATATATATATATAAAATTATTGGTGACAAAAATATATTCCTCACTAACAATTTTATAATTTGTGACAAATTTTTTTCTCACCAAAAGTCTCAAAATTTTGGCGCCATGAAAAAAAATTAGCAAGAATACCTTTAGTGACGAAACTTAATTTTTCCTCACCTAAAAAGAAGTATTTGTTGATAAAAAATAAATTTCGTCACTTATTATTTTTATTTTTTTATTATATGTGACAAAATTTTATAATTCATCACGGATTATTCTTATTTAGTGACGAAATTTATTTTCTTCACTACTTTTTGTCACCATAGGTTACTTTTGTTGTAGTGGGGTTTTTGAAGAAGAAAAGAGGATGATCACGAGGGCGGGCATCACGAGACAGCGATGGTCAGAGAGGGGGTTTGCTGGTAGGAGAAAGGGGATGGGGTTTGCAGTAGGAAGAGTCGCTGGATTTGGTGAGGTCGTGTCAAACCGTTGAAAAAGAAGCTAGGAGAAAAAGTCTCAACCGGAAAGGAACCATGTGTGCCAGAAGGCAACTTGGAAAAGAACCATGTGCACCAAGGGGTGACGTAGGGTGGCTTGGGTGGTTCGCCTGGTGGATCACCATGCTCACCACAATATAGGTATATTATCCCACCTCAAACTCAAAAAAGTTTTAAGATAAAAACCTATTTGAGGTTGAAAGAGAGAGAACTAAGAGAGAGCAAAAGCACAAAAAAAAAAAATTTTGTTTTTTTTTATTAGAAAAATATAAAAAAACAAATAAAATAAAGGGTGAAGAGAAAGAAAGGTAGTAGCCCTTCCCATGCTCCAACGAGAGAGAGAGAGAGAGAGAGCAACAACGGGGGCTAGGGTTTTTGAAGAAGAAAAAAGGATGAGGGAGGGGGTTTGCTGGTAGGAGAGGATGCAATACAAGAAAAACATTTTTAGTGACGTTTTTGTTAGTCACCAAAAGTGTAATTTTCGTCACTGAAAATATGAACGACGCAAAAAAAAAAAAGGTCGCCGAAGCCATGTTACTAAATGATTCGACAACCAAATATTTAAGTCGCCAAATACCAAAAAAATTCGTTGCCGAAAATTAACATTTAGTCACTAAAAGTAGCCTTAATCAGATTATATGTTAGGTTTTAGCAACATATAGATGCGTTGCCAAAGAATCTTTTAGCGATGAAGCAAATTGGTGGTTGAATGCCAAATCTTTTGACGATCAATCAAGTTTTTAGTTGGTAAAAATTTATATCCTATTCACCAGACTTTTAGCAACGAAAACAAAGTATCACCAAAGGTAAATTCACAACTGAAAAATTTGTCACCAAAAATTCATTATTTATATATTTTTTTACAATTTCCCTATTCAGCACATAATTCATAAACCTATAAAAAATAATCCAAACTCAAACTTACTTTTGTGCATCATTTCTACACATACATGCAATCAAAACAAATTAATACACTTGCGCACAACATCCAAAATATAAACTTAATTCAAAAGTAACAAGTATATCTATCTATCTATCTATCTATCTATCTATCTATCTATATATTATATAAGGAAAATGATCTTTTTAGTGAGGAGCCTTGTGAGAACTTCAATATCTCATACTAATTTTCTTGATTTTCTTAATTTTAAAATAATTAAGAAAATCTTGATTGGCTAGCTTTTATTTAATAATCCCACATCGGGAAGAAAAAGGAAACAAATGAGTTGTTTTAATCATATAAAGAGAATCTTATACTCCCATCCCATTTAGTGAGAAGCCTTGTGAAAGTTTTAATATCTCATACTAATTTTCTTAATTTTAAACAATTAAGAAAATCTCCATTGGCTAGCTTTTATTTGATAATCTCACATCGGAAAAAGAAAGAAAAGAATGAGTTATTTTATTCATATAAAGTAAATCTTATACTCCCATCCCATTTAATATTGTAGTGTTATGCATGTTTCAATTCAATATAGTTTAAATTTTAAAAAATTTAATTAATTAATTAATTATGACCTAGCCGATTAGGCTAAATCATTTTTGATTTGATTGATTTGTTGGTTTAACCGCAATTTTAGCAGTTTTATCAAAATTTATTGATTAGATTTGTTTGATTCGAAATAAACTAAAGATTGATCTGATTAAAGATTAAAAGACTGAGATTGCTCAATTAGAAATAAACTTTCTATCCAAATAATTATTAACTTTTATTTTATAATCCCACATCGGAAAAAGAAAAAAATTGAGTTATTTCATTTATATAAGGTGAATCTTAATAGTGTAGCATTGTGTATATTTCAATTCAAGACAGTTTAAATTTTAAAATTAAAATAACATTTAAAAGTTTTAATTAATTAATTTTTGTATAAGTTGGTTGGTCATTTTACCTAACCGATTAGGTTGAACTATTTTGGGTTTGACCGATTCGCCGGTTTAATCGCGATTTCTCATATTGATTTTATTAATTTTGAACAATTAAAAAAATTTCTGTTGGCTAACTTCCATTTAACCATATAAAAATAAAAATTTAATTAGTTTATGATTTATTTTATAATCCCACATCGGGAGAAGAAGAAAAAACAAAGTTTGTTTCATTATCTATCTATATATATAAGAAAAATGAAAATTTGAAGGATAAGCCTTCTAGGAGCCAAACCCTTATTCTAAAATTATTGAATTTTTTTAATCTTAAACAATTAAGAAAATTCCCGTTGACTATCTTTCATTTACCTTTTATTTTACAATCCCACATCGGAAAAAGAAAAAAAGAAAAAAAAAAAAGTGAATTGTTTCACTTACATAAAGTGAATATTATGCTCCCATTTATATAAGCAAAATGAGATTTTTAGTGAGAAGTCCTATAATCAATATCTCATACTTATTTTTTTAATATTCTTAATTTTAAACAATTAAGAAAATCTCCATTGGCTAGCTTCCATTTAACTTTTATTTTACAATCCCACATAATTTTGATTTTAAAAATAATTTTGTAAGAGATTTTGAAACTCTCATAATATTTAATTTTAAAATAATTACAATCTCACATCGAGAAAAGAAAAAAAAAAAAAAAGTAAATCGTTTCACTTATATAAAGTGTTACAATCTCACATTTGAAAAAAAGAAAAGAAAAAGTGAGTTGTTTCACTTATATAAAATGAATCTTATAAATGGAGTTTTAAGGGAAAAGCCTTCTAGAAACTTAGAACCCTCATTCTAAAATTATTGAATTTTCTTAATTTTAAACAATTAAGAAAACTTATTAGCTAGCTTCCATTTACCTTTTATTTTACAATCCCAAATCAGGAAGGGAAAAAAAAAAAGAAGAAAAAAGTGAATTGTTTCATTTACATGAAATGAATCTTATGCTCCAATTTATATCAATTATTAAAATTTCTTAATTTTAAACAATTAAAAAAATCCCCTTTGGTTAGCTTCCATTTAACTGTTATTTTACAATCCCATATCGGGAAAAAAAGGAAAAACTGAATTGTTTCACTTATATAAAGTGAATCTTGTACTCCTATTTATATAAGAAAAAGAAGATTTTTAGTGAGAAACCCTATAATCAATAACATTTTTTTTTGATTTTCTTAATTTTAAACAATTAAGAAAATCTTCATTGGTTAGCTTTCATTTAACTTTTATTTTACTATCTCACATAGACGTTTTGATTTTAAAAATAATTTTGTATGAGATTTTGAAACTCTCATAATATTTAACTTTAAAATAATTACAATCACACATCGAGAAAAGAAGTAAAAAGTGAGTTATTTCACTTATATAAAGTGAATCTTATATACTCATTTAATATTATAATATTAAATAATATTCGGTTCAAGATGATTTAAATTTTATTTAAAATTTAAAAGTTTTAATTAATTAATTTTGTTATAAATTGGTTGGTCTTTTGACTTAACCGATTAGGTTGAATCGTTTTCGGTTTGATTGATTCACTGGTTTAATCACGGTTTTAACTGTTTTATCAAAATACATTACTTAGATTTGTTTAATTTGAAATAAACTAAAATTGACCTTATTAAAAATTGAACGACTGAGATTGCTTGATTAGAAATGAACTTTCCGTTCAAACAACTGTTAACTTTTATTTTACAATCCCACATCAGGAAAAGGAGGAAAAAATAAGTTGTTTCACTATATAAACCTTATGCTCCCATTTAATATTGTAGCGCTGTGTATGTTTCAGTTCAAGACAGTTTAAATTTTAAAATTAAAATAAATTTTAAAAGTTCTAATTAATTAATTTTTGTATAAGTTGGTTGGCTCTTTGACCTAGCCAATAAGGTGAACCGTTTTCGGTATGACTGATTCACTTATTTAACTACGATTTTAGCGGTTTTATCAAAATATATTGTTTAAATTTGTTTAATTTGAAATAAATTAAAAATTGACCTAATTAAATATTAAACGGCTAAGATTGCTTGATTCGAAATAAACTTCCTGCCCAAACAATTGTTAACTTTTAAACAATTAAAAAAAAAAATTCATTGATTAGCTTTCATTTAACTTTTATTATATAATCCAACATCGAGAAAAGAAAGAAAAAGTGAATTGTTTCACTTACATAAAATAAATCTTATACTCCTATTTATATAAATAAAATGAGATTTTTAGTGAGAAGCCTTATGATCAATATCTCATACTATTTTTTTTTTATTTTCTTAATTTTAAACAATTAAGAAAATTTTAATTGGCTAGCTTCCATTTAACTTTTATTTTACATAATATAAAAAAATTAAATATAATTGTCATATTTTTATTAAATAATATATTATTTTATCCCGTGCATAGTACGGGTGATATGCTAGTTAAACATAACCAAAATACTAAATCCAAAACATCCAGCATAAGTACAAATCCCTTACAATCCGAAACTTCAAACATGTCAATGAATTCCAAAAAAACTTCCAAGCTTGCAAATTCATAACAAAATCCTATGACAATATATTCAAAAACTCAACATGTAATCTTCTTATGTTCCTCGAACAACGTTCCATCCATTGCCAATCTATCAAACATATGAAAAAATTACAATATTAAAATGTTAGTAATAAAATGCTTGGTCTCAAAACTATGATATACCAATTGGAGTTTTTCTACTTAAAGTTGCCAAATTTAGCTCGACTTTTATACCGGAGAGTTCAATAGATTCGGTTTGTTTCTACAAGTTTACATAGACTTTAGTGAGGTGCTTGTGCTGATTTTTAGTTAGTTTTGTGGCTATTTTATAATCTCAGCCCCAAACAAGCTATAATTAAGCCTTAGGTTTTGCAAATTTTTTAACATTCTAATAGGAAGTCCAATTGGAGGGGTGTATTTTGTTCCTACAAGTTTAGCAAGTCCTATCATTTGCTAGCCCAACACCAAGTTGGTAAGGCACCAACTACCAAACAAACCAGAGAATAGAACAACAAAAAAAATCCATGAAACAACAAACAAATCCCGCTTAAAGGGAAGCCACCAAGCATTCCATCAGATGTATACCAGACAACTTGCAAACTGTAACACCCTCAAAATAATACAATAAAAATAACTCATATGCGGAATAAATATGAGAAACAACATATTTTCATATATCAGAGTTTACTGTTTAACAAACAATTAAATGCCATGTAGGTTTACATCTTTCCAAGTCATTGCTTGGTTACACAAATTGAGTCTCGCTCATTATATCTTAAGCCCTTGGCTTTACAAATACCAACAAACACACAACAAAACATAATTAAGAAGCTCTTGCTTCCCGAAAGTTCATCCACGCTATTGCCTTGGAGGAAACATCTCATTTGCACCTAAAAAATAATATTCCCTTATAGGGTGAGCCAACAGTCCAATAGAAATAATCTAACACAATTTATGAAGTTTAGCAAAAGTATAAATACCACGTATATAAACAATACCGATATGGAAACATCTACAAGCCTACATATCCATATGCCATTGAGGCCAATCTTATTCCACGTTCCATCTACTCATTTCCAGTTTATATTCACTACTCAATTCATGAGTTAAATTCATTATCTTTCAACAACCAAAATGAGACTACAACTTAAAGGTTTTCCAACTATGCAAAATACACATAAACACTTCAAACCTTGCCATTTTACAGATATTTCGTCTGAAGGAACCGGCACTCATGTATATATAAGAAATTTCGGGTCTTTCACCCAGGACACTCTGGCCAACTTGCTTTAAATGGAGTCCATCCCCTTTCTCCTCCTAAACAAATATACATATGCAATGTATTTACAAACATAATCACATATGGAGTACATCCCATTTCTCCTCCCAATAAACATACATATACAATGTATTTATAAACATAGTCATATATGGAGTACATCCCATTTCTCCTCCCAATAAACATACATTTACAATGTATTTACAACATAGTCATATTCAATGACACCAACAATGGATTAGTATTAAATCGCCTAATCCTCATACAATTTCTACAACAATCATAACTATCCTCCACCGATAGCCCAATACAATTATTTCCAAGATATATTCAATATCGGATTTAATAGTTTATTCAAAACTCCCATAGGTGAGATAATACATATCCAATATCACCATCTATATCAATAACCATCCAATTTAACATATTCAATGTTAATTCCAATTATTTATAAGGGCAAAAATCCCCCTTTTTCAATATTGACTCAACCACCCAAAATCAACTATTTTGGTACACCAGATCTTATATTCAACTCCATACATCATTTATCTCTTATACATCAAGAACCCCTCTTTTCATATAAGACCCAAATCTTAGATTTGTCCAAACCACAACCAAATCTCATCATCTATACACAATAGCAAATAACTAAGTTAAAAATCATATTAGAGTGTAGAAAACCCAAACAACAAGGTGGAACTTCAAAGATAACGAAACCAATTTCTTCTTGGATCAAAACGAAGCTCTTGAAGCCCTCTACCTTATTCTCAAAGACACTAGGGTCAAGAACACAACGGATCTAGATGAAATCTTAGAGAGAATGTGAGTTTTAGAGAGAGAGAGACAGCCGGATTAGGGTTTTGGGGAAGAAAGGGAATCAAAAAGTGATGTAAAACATCACTGCTGCAAATTGATATACACAGGCTCGCTCGAGCGAAGGAGTTCTCGCTCGAGTGACCAGACACAAAAAGGTTGCCTCGCTCGAGCGAAAGAAGTGTCGCTCGAGCGAACAATGCAAAGCTTCAGGTCTGCAACGCAGAAGCACGCTCGAGCGAAGAACGTACCTTCAAGTTTTACAGAGATGCAGACCCAAGCTCGAGCACAAGAGTTCTCGCTCGAGCGAAGAATAGTTTACACAAGGCTCGCTCGAGCACAAGAAGCCTCGCTCGAGCGAAAAGGCTAAAATCTGGGCAACAAAATTTTGGAAAAACAAGCAACCAACTTGTTCCAAACACACAACTACAACCAAAAAACCAACATTAAGGGGAAGATAAGGGAAGCAAGACATAGACCACCCTCCAAACCATACAAACCCGAGTCCGGAACACCACAAGAGACGGGTTAAAACCAGGGTCGCTATACAAACCATCCAATAGCATCACTAATATCCACTCATAAGAAATCTAGTTCTGCACTCAAATTAGGTCAGTAAAATGTATGTTTAGCCCAAGCATTATGCACAATGCAATAAAATCTATAAATCCAAAGTAAATTAATTAGCATGCTGCAAGTGAACAATCCCAATACCTAACATGCAAAAAAAGTAAATACTCCAGAAAACAACACTAACTATATTTCAATATTCTGCTGAACACAGTTAGGGAGGAAATTCAAGTGTTATGGGAAATCTAGATTTAGCATCAATAATAACAGAGTAGAACAGTTATACCAGTGTTATGAGAAGTTCAGATTTATCATTAAGGCAATAAAAACCTTGATTTCAGATTTGGATTCCATTTCAACATATGACATAGACTCCAAAAGCCAAAAGAATGATGGAAATTTCCAAACTCCAACTCATTTAGCTATGCTATAAACAACAATGAAATTAACATTACTATAGGAGCAGATTCAAACTGAAAAACAAGAAGAAACGAAGGCAGAGAAAAACATAGAAAGAACTTGAGAGAGAGAGAGAGAAGAGAGAGAGAGAGAGAGAACCTGAATGATGGAGTAATAACAACATTATTCATCCTGATCTTTGGTTGATCACAAGTGTCATCAGCAAGTGCAATGTAGATTGTATCTTTCTTTTCTTGCCCTAAGCACCAACGGTAAATCATAAGATGTATTGTTAGAACCCACAAAGAAGTCCATGAACCTTTAGACAGCCATAATAAAAAACAATGAAAACTCCCACATACATTCGAGTGCAAACACACAACAACAAAAGCAATTAACAATTGCCGAAACCAAATAATTAAATTCAATATTTTTTTCTATTGCGAAATGAATCTATTTTCTTTCTCATGGATTAAAACCATATATATGGACTGTTAAACTTCATATCAGTTTGAATGCTCTACTGGGAACTTAGTTATGGAAAAGTGAAATGAAAGGACAGATACAGAACATCAAATTTTCAACTTCCTACATATGTTGTTACACTAAAAAATTCCAGAATCAATGGTGTGGAGGAGGGAAAGGTGCACAGATTATATGATTTACTGGCTGACGTACCAAATGTTAACAATAGTGTGGAGGATTCTTGCAAATGGCTAGCCCACTCATTAGGTTCTTTTAGTGTATCTTCAGTGTGGAAATGGGGGGAGCTAACTAGAGGTCCTATCCTTAGAATTTCAAATTGTCTGTGGCTCAATGTTGCCCCTCCAATAATGCAATTTTTTGGATGGTTAGCTTAGAAGGTGAGGATTAAAACCTCTGTTTTTTTGCAGAGGATTGATCTACTGAATAATTCTGTCATCACTTTGTGCTATTTCTGCAGAATAGAGGAGGAATCAGTGAATCATATTTTGCTATTTTGCCCATTGGTTTGGAAAATTTTGTCTGATGTAATCAATTGGTAGGGATTGAAGTGGGTTATTCCTGGCTCCATCGAGAATCTGCTGCTGTGATGGTCAGGTGCTAAGTATAAGAAATCAGTTCTGAGTATTTGGAAGATTGTCCCTCTAGCTGTAATGTGGTCTATTTGGAAGCTCAGAAATGAGTGGTTGTTTAATGAAGGCCAGCCTGATTTTGAGGAGCTAAAAGAATTGGTGAGAGTAAGAGAAACTTTATGGGCTAAGTTCAATTCAAAAGGGTAAGCTTAATTGAGATATTTTCTTGTGCTGCTTGCTGCTAGTTTACTGTTGTTGCTGTCATTTTTGTTCTAGGTGCCTGTTGGGGCTTGCCTTGTTTGTTTTGTTAGTCTTGTAGGTCCCTCACCAATTTCTTGGCTAAAGCTAGCAGATGATAGGGTGCTTTTCTTGGTGCCAATCTAGTTGGGATTAAGGAAATCACTGTGATTGTTGTTGCTCTTTGCCTCTGCTTTATTGATGTAATTCCATATTTAGTGTATGTTGATATCATCAATGAAGTTCGTTTCTTTTGCCGATCAAAAAAAAAAAAAAAAGTTTCAGAATCAATGTAGAATAGGGAAAAGAAAGGGGATTCAACAAGCAAAATGGGTCAATTATTGCATCAAGTTTCAATTTCCCAAGAGAATAACTCTTGCCTTGTGAACTAATAGCACAAATTACACTAGTACAAGGCAACATCCATGTTTACTGACACAGAAAGAAGAAGAAATCTCAAGAAAGATTCATGTTTTACTGTCATTTTTAGGAATCTAGTAAATAATAGTATGCTTAAGAGTGGAGTTATAATTGACATTCCAAAAGCTTCTAATATTTGGTACCTGAATCAGTTGATGTGCGGTTGATGGAGTGACACTCACTGCCCTCTGCAGGTAAAAATAGAGAAGTGAGTATGATTCTATGAATAGTTAATTTGCATTTAGAATTGAAAACAGACTGCTAAACAAAGGAAAAATGATATCCCACAACACCAAAAATCAAAAAGAAAAACTTTTAAGATTAAGACAGAGTGGTTGTAACATTTATAAAGATGTAACTATTCATCGAATCTTGGATAACTGTAGTCTGTAGATTACAATATTAAATATGGTCAGAAAATAGACACTTGAATCAAAAAATAAACATCAATTTCAATGCTTCCTTGCCAGATGTTGGAACAACAATATGATTTTAAACTGTTACAATTGCAAAAACAAAAATAAAAGAGAGTTTATGTATTTTTTTTTTTTTTACACCTTTTTAAGGGAGTATAATATTCTATGTTGTATTTCAAAAATTCTAGTTAATGTATATGTGTGTATTACTTTAGTTGCCTTTATAAAATAATTATTCATTATTGCTTATAAAATGGCTTTGTTACATGGTGAATTTTTTTTTTTTGACATAAATTTATGTTTAGACTTTCCAAGTCATAAATGGTGAACTTCAAAATATTTATGATTATAATGGGTTTTGATTTTAGTTTTAATTTCATCTCTATAAAATTGAAGTCAGTTAACAAAGAGAAAAGTTCAAATTTAGACAATTAGTGTGCTCCGGTTTTAATTTATCATTTAAATGTGATTGTTAAAAAACATCTTTCTAAATGCTCGGTTGATTCAGAAATGTGAGTTTGATAATGGGTTTCGCAAAGAATGTAGAGAGAGAGAGAGAGAGAGAGAGAGAGAGAGAGAGAGAGAGAGAGGAAAGGGACTG
>JAPPVO010005662.1:0-13673 GCA_030407325.1 Camellia japonica | reverse complement strand
GGTCGATGGTTGTATCCTTATGAATTAATGCTTCGCAGATTACGGGTTCTTTGCCCACAATCTCTGCTGCATCGATCTCATAATTGGGATCTCTATAATATGTTTTATACGAAGCATTGTTTCGATCTTGTTCTTCTTCTAGCAATGCTTCATATCGAGACACCTTATAGGTTAGTTCGACCAAATCCCTGAATTCAGTTGAATCAAAACTTCTTTCGAAGCCTGAACTCTAAACCGTTTTGAGCCAATCTTACAAATTCTGGCTCTGGAAGGATGACTCTACATTTATTTCGAGCCCTTTTAAATCTGGCAATGAACTGAGTAGCCTTTTCTTCAGGCCTTTGACTCAATCTTGCCAAGTCTGCCATGGACACTTCTGGCTCTGATTGGAAGAATTGGGCATGAAATGCCTCTTCCATTTGTTGCCAATTTTGAATGGAGCCAGGTGTAAGGTTGATATACCATACAAATGCTCCCCCAGTTAAAGAGTTTGGAAACAATCTCAGTTTTATGTAATCATGATTAGTGAATTCACCACATTGAGCAGCGAATCTGGCAATATGCTCTACTGTCGATTGATTTCCAGTTCCATAGAATAGGGTAAAGTCTGGTATTCTAAATCCTCTTGGGTATTCATGTACCCTATCTACCCACTCTGGTATGGTTTTCTGTATACAGGAGTCTGGACCCCCCGAGCCATCGGTCCACACATCTCCCTAACAATATCAGCAATTTGGTCCCTAGGGACCATATTTTGGGCTTGCTGAGCCACTACTGGAGGGACAAACACAGGGTTTGGTGGACAAACTTGTGCCTGTGGTCCTCTTGGTCCAAAAAGTGGTATATTTGGGACTAGTTGCCCCTGTGGTGCAGGTTGCTGTTGAGGGTATGGTAACCCCTTTGAGCCTGTCCTGCGAAAGGACCTGTGAAAGGTGCTGGAACTGGTATTGTGTCCCTTCCATTTGTGGGAAAACCTTCCAACCCCCGGGTATGAATTCGAATAAGGGGTTATTGTACCCCCTAGTGCTAGGTATGGCTTCGAACATGGGATTTGCCACCATTCTTATGCCATTTTCTTGTACTTGGCCAGATCCACCACCTTGTGTGGCTTCACTGTTGAGTACTGAGGCATTTTGGCCTACTACAGGCCTTGAAATGGGTTCATACCAAGACTGAGGCGATGGTCTTTCATAGTTCTGAGTACTAGTCTGACCATTAATTGTCCATTAACTTGCATAGGCTGTTTTTCTCTAGCCAATCTTTGCTGAGGGACATTTAAAATTTCCTCCGTGTGTCTTGTATTTGTTGGTTGGTGATTATTCATTCGATCCAAAAAGGATGTTGCCCACCTTTCCATTGTGTTCATTAATTGTTGTCCCATAGCATCTATCAAGCCATCCCATGGGTTTGTTGGCTGGGTAGATGGAACGGTGGATGGTCCAATTCCTTGGTTTCGTCCAATATTATGAACATGTGGTTCTTGTCCAGAAGTACTGGTCTGTTCGACCAAAGGTTCTGATAGCATAGGAGTCTCCACAGGATGTGTTACCACATTCTCCTCTGGATTAGGTATCTCTACCTCTCCTTCTACGCCTTCTTCCAGGCGTTCATTTTCTCCTTGTCGTCTTCGTCTAGCCATTTTAACAAGTCCCACTGGGCGTGCCAAAAATATATGTTGGCTTTTTGGCTTTTCGAAGGGTAATTTTGTTAAATGCGAGCGTGCCAGCAAGGATCAATCAGTCCTTACAGAAATTATAATTGCCAACCAATTATCAGACGATTATGTTTTAGTTCTTTCAGCCTCAATGAAGAGGACTTTTACTGGTGGCTTGACTTAGGAGAATTTAAGAGAAATAACAGTTAATATGAAGAACAATCGAAGTATTTCATTAAAATGAACACTTACAATAATTCAAACTCAGCCTCGAAGAGGTTTACAGCAACAGTCTACTTGAATCTACTTGAAACTACTCCTATGAATCGAAGTGCAGTGCTGGTATTTAAAGTACAGGAAATGTAAGACTGGAAAGGAAAATATGAAATAAAGACTGGTTTGTATGATCTGAGTCTGGGGGTCTTTTCTGAGGGCTTCCCTGCTATTTATACTTGTCAAAGATAACCTTCGAACTGCACTTCGAACCGTCGAACTGCTCCTCCATGATCGATAATCATGCTGCCTTAGAAGTAGCCCCACTACGCCATCTCTTGCAGTTGAGCTTCCCTCCTGTATTTGAATTTGAATATTGAGTAACTGTTGAAGCCACGTCACTTTGTATTTCTTTACTGATCTAGTGCTACTCAGATCATGTAAGTACCAATGTTCATTGCCACGTGTTCGATCAGGATCGAAGACTTGAATTATCTTCCCATAATACCCTTATTCTGCCACGTGTCAAACTATGATTTGGCTTTACAAAATATGTAGCCAACAAAATTATATAAAAAAATTTATAAAAATTTTGTGGTAATATCATTACTATAAATAAATGCATCTTCAATAGTTTTTTATTTTGAAGTGAATGGGACACTTGTTAAGGAATAATAAGGATAAAAAATGTGCTAATTCTGAAAAAATATATATATATATATTATTAAATTTAATATATTTTTAAATTTAATACACTTTTATATTTTTGAAACTATATTTTTTTTACACATTCTCAATATTAACAAGTGCCATGGGAACACTTATTAATATTTGTCTAATAAAATCATGCATGAAATTTTTATTTATAACATTACTAATCTATTAAGTATTTTTAATGTATTTTATTTTTTAATTTTATAATGTGATTAAAAAAAATAGAATTTAAATGAAATAAAGAAATAAAAAAAAGAAGAAAGATTTTTATTTAAAAATGATGGTCTTATTAGGTCTGCACGTGATTTGGGATAATTGGAAAGTGTGTATAATTATAATAGATGGGTATACAGGTAATGTATGTACATTTTATTTTTTGATTTTATTTTTATTTTGTGTCTTCTACAATATAATTCAATGGTAATAAAATAAAATTATTATATTTATATAGAAAATAAATACAAGAATATTTTTTATTTAGGGTTGATTTGAGAATATCAAAAATTAGTCAAAAAGTTATAAATAAAATCAAAAAATTAAACTAAAAAATTAACTAGTATTTCTTTTTCTCTCTATTTTTTACATATTTTTTGATAAAAAATTAAAAAGTTATTTCAAACATACAAATTTGGTTACCTTATATTTTAACTAAAAAATTTAAAAATTATTAAAATAGTCTATTCTCAAGCCAATATTACTTTTCACTTATGTTTTTTTAAAAAAATTAATCTCGTCATCATTTTTAATTTATTCTTTATAAAAATATCAATATTAAACAATATCCCAAGAACATTTAATATGTAATTTTTTGACCATTTATAAATAAATAAGATTAACCTATTTTATATATTATAAAATTATATTTGAAAAAGTTCAAAAAATTTATACCATCTCATATGAAAGTAAATACAATAAAAATATATCATATTCTCAAATTTACTAACATTTTAACAATACTTTGGTAATGATAGTAAATAAAAATAGTATTCAAATAATAAATTTATTCCTAATATATGACATTACCTATTAAGCATAAATTTATAATTAATTTTGGTCTCTTATGCTTATTCTTTATTTTTTCAAAATTGTAATTGTGTATAATTTTTTTAAGAAAGATAAATTATTTTTATCATATTCTCTTATAGTGATCTCGGTTTTACCCTGACCTTTATTGTGTTCCGGACTCGGGTTGCGTGATTGTTTGTTGTTGTCTATGTCTCGTTTTCTTCCTTTAATTCTTTAAATTTGAGTTTTAGGACTTGTTGGGTGAGTTTAGAACAGGTTGGTTTCTAGTTGGTCTAGAGTGTTGCTACCCAGGTTTTGGCTTCTTCGCTCAAGCGACGTTTTTTGCGCTCGAGTGAGCCTTGGGTAATTTGCTTCTTCGCTTGAGTGAGGTTTCTTGCGCTCGAGCCAGAATTGAGAGTCTTCAGGTTTTCTTCCAGATGCAGCTTTCTAGCTAATGTAAAGTTCTTCGCTCGAGCGACATTTTTTGCACTCGAGCGAGTCTTGTGTTATTTGTTCCTTCGCTCGAGCGAGATTTCTTACGCTTGAGCGTGCGTGTACGTCCGTGCCAAACCTGAAGCTTTGCATTCTACGCTCGAGTGACACTTTTTACGCTCGAGCGAGGTCACTTGTTGTGTCTGGTCACTCGAGCGACAACTCCTTCGCTCGAGCGAGCCTCGCATATATCAGTTCGCAGCAGAGATATTTTACATCACTTTTGATCTTCTTCTTCCCTAAAAACCCTAATCCGGCACCTTCTCTCTCTATAACTCTCTCTCTACAAATGTTCCATAATCTAGGGCCTTTCTACCCTACTCCCTTTGAGAAAAAGGTAGAGCAACTCATGGGTCTCTATTTGATCCAAGAAAGTTTGAGTTTTGGGCATCTTCAAGTTTCTCCTTCTTCCTCTTTGAGCTTCTCCACTTGAGGTATGGATATTCTACTCTTTAATATGAGTTTTAACCTAGGTGTTTGTCATTTGTATAAATGGTGGGATTTGGGTGAAATTAGGGATTGTGTTCTAAACTAAAAGAGGGGTTTTCATGTTAGTTTATAAAATAACGATGGAGCTTTGTGTATGAGGTTCCCTAATGTTGAAATGGTGAAATTTGGACATATGGGTTGTTATTTTGGAAAGAGGGGGAAAATTGTCCTAATCTATGTTAAATAACTATTTTGCATAAATAGTAAAATTGGTATGGGAAATATGAAATTGGGAGGTTATATAAATGAATGGTGTAGTTGGATTTAAAAAATCACTCATCTATGGAAATTTAATAATTTATCTGTTTGATAGATTTATTTATCTATTTAGAAATATCTGTTTTGGGCTATCGGTGAAGGATAGTTATGATTGTTGTAGAAACTACATGAGGATTAGGGAGATTGAAACCAATCAATTGAATTATGTCATTGAATATGACGGTTTGATTAAACCATTGAATATGTGATTTGATTAGTCATTTTATATGACAACGTGTTTAAATACATTGTATATGTATCATTGTTTGGGAGGAGATAGAGGATGGACTCCATTGAAAATTAAGTTGGCCGGAGTGTCCAGGGTGAAAGTCCCAAAATCTTATATATATATATATATGTGTGTGTGTGTGTGTGTGTGTGCTGGTTCCCTTGGATGTGATTCTGTAAAATGGCAGGAAAATAGAAGTGTCGGATTGATGAATGAATTGAATTGTGAACCATTGAGCTGTAAGCTCATTTTGGTTGGATAGGTGACAATGAATTTGGTTAATAGATTTACTCAAAATGCATGTATGGAAATGGATAGAGATACGGTCGTCTATATTGAATGGTCTTGGAAAGAGTATGTATTGATTAAGATTATTGCACATTTATCTAATGCTTATGTCATAGTTAATTCTCATATATTGTTTTGGCATATCTCTACTGGGCTTTGGCTCACCCTACTTGGGAAACCATTTTCAGGTACTAGTGGCATGCTGTCTCCAAGGACATAGCTTGGGAGGTTTAGGGACTGAAGGCTCCATTTTGCTTATTTTGTTTTGTGTTAAATGTAAATTCAAGCTGAGGGCTTTATATGTATAGAGCTAGGACTCTTCTTTTGTTGTAACCAAGTGATAACTTGGAAAGATGTAAGCCCGTAGGGCACTTATTTTGTTGTTTGTAGTTAGAGTTACATGCTATAGTTTCAAAATGAACATTTATGAAATGTAATGCATGTAATATCTTTTGTAATGTAGACTCTGATGAATGAAAATATAACGTTTCTATCATGTTTATGGATCTTATGAATGCTTGATTTATATCACTTTTGAAGGCGTTACAACTTGGTATCAAAGCGTACCGGGTTTGAATACTTTGGATACGTAGGAAGTGGTTAGTACCACAATGGGTTTGTCTCGCTTGTTAGAGACCAAAGTATGATGTTATGTGCTTATATGATAATATGTTTATGTGACTATATGAGTATGGAATTTAATTTCTAGGATGTTGATCGGGTCCATGGGTTTCTAGAAGTCCTGTTGGAAAGGCACTTGATCACTGCCGTTTCTAACTAGAACTCGAGCAATGCCATGGGACAGTGATTATCCGGAATTGAGATTCATATATGTTTATGTGATTATGTGCTTATGTGGAGTGGATTACAGTTGTCCATTGTATTAGGAAGCGAGTGAGATAGCTTCGGCACATTTGTAAATGTGTTAATCTCTTTTGTTACTTTTATTAGGATGTCAGGACGAGGTCGTGGTGGTAGGCATGGTAGGCCTAGGAGACATGAGATGCGTGTACCGGATGAGATTCCGGCACAGGAAAAAGGAGTTGGTCAGGCCAACGTGGTCGAGCCAGTAGATCAACAGGCCATGTGTTTCTGAAGAGGGTGTTCTTCTGATCGAATCCGGACGAGTTTTTGGGTGACCCTAAAGAGCCATTGAAGGCTGACGAGTGGTTGGAGCAAATGACAAAGACGTTTGAGATGCTCGGCATTGAAGATGGAGGTTTGAGAGTGACCTTGGCGTCCTTCCAGCTAAAGGGAGACGCGGGTCAATGGTGGAAGTATGCGCGTGGGCGCATTAGAGGGACTTGGGAGGCCTTTGTTGATGCTTTCTAGGACAAGTACTTACCTGCTACAGTGAAGGAGAAGTTGAGGGATCAGTTCTCCAAGTTGGTGCAGTTAAATACACCAGTGGCTGAGTTTGAGGCTACATTTACTAGCTTGTCTAGGTTTGCACCGGAATTAGTGGCGACCGAAGAGCGCTGATGTTTGGAGTTTAAGAAGAGGTTGCGGACCGGACTTACGTTCAGAGTGGCCGGATCCATGATTAGGGATTATGGGTGCCTTGTGGAGGCTGCAGCCCATCTTGAGACTATTATGCATGCGGAGAAGGAAAGGATGAGGGGCTCCAGGAGGAGTCAGGATGGTCAGGGGGATAGTAAGAGGCAGAGAGGCTCTAACCCTCAACAGTCCCATGGAGCGCATTTGAGATCCACCTTTCCAGTGCTGAGTTCGGGTTCTAGGAGAGGCGGTCAGGGAGACATCACTTGTTACAAATGTGGTCAGTTGGGCCACAAGTCTCCAGCTTGCCCATAGAGGGAAGGAGGGTAGTGAGCTGCTTTATCTTCGGCTCGTTCTCAAGGCTAGAGTCAGGGCAAAGGCCAGCCGCTCACTTGTTATCAGTGTGGGCAAGTGGGGCACTTAAAGAAGTTTTGCCCACAGTTGGGTGGCACACCTGGTGCGTCTGGTTCGAGGCAGACACAAAGTCACCAACCAGCGCAGTCAGTACAGGCCTCGAGGGCCAATCAGGGAGCCTCTTCGGCTCAGTCTGTGCAGCAGTCTTATGCTTCGAGAGGTGAGCAGGTAGATCAGAGACCTACGGGGCTCGTGTATGCTGTTATCGCGCCAGATCTCGTACCGGCTCCATCTGTTGTAAAAGGTACTTTCTTGTTTTGTAACTCGGTTGTTAATGTGTTGATTGATACGGATGCATCCCATTCATTTATTTCGTCTACATTTGCATCTGTTTTGGGGTTGGAGTTGGCGTAGTTAGTATCTCCTATTTGTATTGTGTCACCTTTCGGGGGTGAGTTGATTTTGAAACAAGGGTGTCGAGGTTGTGATATAGAGGTCGCCGATCGTCGGCTTCCTTTTTCTTTTGTATTGATAGACATGTCTGGTTTTGATGTTATTTTGGGTATGGACTGGTTATCATCATACCGAACTGTTATAGATTGTTACCTTCAGAGGGTTACTGTATGTACTTTGTGCGGTGATTGTTTTCATTTCTTGGGGGATCGGGTTGGTAGAGTTTTACCACCAGTGTATGATCCGTGCGGGCGGAGCAAGCTTAGTTGTCTTCTCGCTAGCTTATTGAGTAGTGAGTATGATGAGGCCCGGGTTGAGTTGCCAAGAGTAGTTTGTGAGTATTTGGACGTCTTTTCCAAGGATCTTACTAGTTTACCACCTCACCGAGAGATCGAGTTCTCTATTGATTTAGTGCCTAGCACAGCACCAATTTCTATGGCACCATATCGTTTTGCACTAGCTGAGTTGAGTGAGTTGAAGATTCAACTCCAGGAATTATTAGATAAGGGTTTCATTCGCCCTAGTACTTTGTCTTGGAGAGCACCGGCCTTCTTTACTAAAAAGAAAGATAGAGCCTTGCGACTTTGTATTGATTACCGAAAGTTGAACCGGGTTACGATTAAGAACAAATATCCTATGCCTCGTATAGATGATCTGTTGGACCAATTGAAAGGATCCCGTTGTTTCTCTAAGATAGACTTGAGATCGGTTACCATCAGTTCAGAGTAAGGGAGGAGGATATCCCGAAGACGACATTTCGTACGTGGTATGGCCATTATGAGTTTCTTGTGATGCCTTTTGGGCTAACCAAGGCCCCAGCTATGTTTATGGACTTGATGAACCGAATCTTCCGAGAGTTCTTAGATCATTTTGTGGTTGTCTTTGTGGACGATATCTTGATTTACTCACCCTCTGAGGAGGAGCACGAGAAACACTTGTGAGTGGTGCTTGAGTTGCTTAGAGTCCATAAGCTATATGCTAAACTTGGGAAGTGTGAGTTCTGGCTAAAAGAGGTTAAGTTTTTAGGCCATGTGGTATCCGATGAAGGAGTGACTGTAGATTCATCCAAGATAGAGGCAGTGCATGATTGGGCACAACCTAAGAATGCTTTCGAGATCCGTAGTTTCTTAGGTTTGGCCGGGTATTACCGTCGGTTTGTGAAGAATTTCTCCAGATTAGCTTCGCCATTGACTAGATTGACGAGGAAATAGGTCAAATTTGTGTAAAGTGAGACTTGTGAAAAGTCGTTCCAAGAGCTTAAGGTTAGACTTACCACTGCTCCAGTCTTGATTATCCCGGAGAGGGAATTAGGTTATTTAGTGTATTGTGATGCCTCACGAGAGGGTTTAGGTTGTGTATTGATACAAGAAGGGAAAGTGGTAGCCTATGGCTCACGACAGTTGAAAACACATGAGAGGAACTACCCTACCCACAATTTAGAGTTAGCGGCTGTGATTTTTGCCTTGAAGATCTGGAGGCACTATCTGTATGGTGAGAGATTTGAGGTGTTTTCTGATCATAAGAGTCTAAAATATCTGTTTACACAGAAAGACTTGAATTTGAGGCAGAGAAGGTGGATGGAATTCATAGAAGATTATGACTTTGAGTTACATTACCATCCAGGGAAGGCCAATGTTGCGGCCGATGCCCTAAGTAGGAAATCCATCAGCAACGTGGCTTGTATTGCCATCCGGGAATGGGAGATGTTGGGTGCTCTTATGGGGTTGACTTGCATCTGGGCGAGTCTGTTGAGTCTGCAGCCTTGTTCTCTGTGGTTGCACAACCTACACTCTTGAATTGAGTGTTAGAAGCATAGAATGGTGACTTCGAGGTAGAATCCCTCCAGGAAAAGATCTCCAGTGGGAAGGTAGAGAAGGGTTTGACTGTGTATCTCAACCTGAGTGTGAGATACCGAGACCGCTTGTTTGCGCCAGAGTCTTGCCAAGAGGAAGTACTCCGAGAGTTTCACCATTCATGGCTTGCGGTGCATCCGAGAGGCATAAAGATGTATCATGATCTGAGTTGCAAATTTTGGTGGAGGGGTATAAAGAAGGATGTAGTAGTGTTTGTATCGAAGTGCCTTACTTGTCAGCAAGTGAAGGCCGAACATCAGAGGCCAGTGGATTTGTTGCAACCCTTGCCTATAGCTGAGTGGAAATGGGAGGATGTCACGATGGATTTTGTTGTGGGCCTTCTGAGGACTCAACGGGGTAGTGATGCCATTTGGGTGGTAGTTGACTGGTTGACCAAGTCGGCTCATTTTATTCCTATGCGCGTGAGAGATTCGGTAGATTGCCTTGCTAACTTGTATATTCGAGACATAGTGAGGTTGCACGGGGTCCCTGTGATAATCGTTTCGGATAGAGATCTGCGTTTCATTGCTCGTTGTGGCAGAGCTTGCAGAGTGCCTTGGGCACTAGATTGACTTTTAGCACGGCTTACCATCCTCAGACTGACGGGCAGTTCGAGCGTACTATTCAGATCCTTGAAGATATACTTCGAGGCTATGTCCTTGACTTTAAGGGGTTGTGGGAGCGACACTTACCCTTAGTGGAGTTTGCCTACAATAACAGTTTCCAATCGAGTATTGGCATGGCACCATTTGACGCCTTGTATGGCCGACCGTGTGGATCACCTGTGCGTTGGGCCCAGAGTTGGTGTAGGAAACGATGGAGAAAGTGGCACTTATCCATAGGAGGTTGGTTACAGCCCAAAGTCGCCAAAAGAGTTATGCCGACCGTAGGAGGAGACCTTTGTCATTCGAGGTGGGTAATCATGTCTTTTCGAAAATATTACCTAGACAAGGTTTGATGAGATTTGGGAAGAGTGGAAAGTAATCCCCTCGGTTTATTGGCCCTTTTGAAATCCTTGAGCAGATTGGGGAGGTTGCCTACCGTTTAGCGTTGCCACCACAACTTTCCGGAGTACATGACGTGTTTCATATTAGTATGCTTCGGAAATACGAGCCGAATCCATCACATGTGTTGGATTGGACCAACTTAGAGGTAGATGAAGATGTCGCGTATGAGGAGAGACCGGTGAGGGTCTTGGATAGACGGGACCAAGTCTTGCGAGGCAAGACAATTCCCTTGGTCAAAGTACTGTGGAAACATCACGGGGTTGAAGAAGCAACTTGGGAGCATGAATTGGAAGTTCGTGAGAAATACCCAGACTTATTTGTTTATATTTGAGTATATGTTGAAGCTTTAGTTTCGCTCATGAAGTATGAGAACATTGTATATGTTTTGAATTGTGAAAACATTGTATACGTTGAATATGTTTTAGTAACGCAAGTCTAATTTGAACATTGTATATGTTGTTTGAGCTTCAGAAAAGTAAATATATCATAAACATTGAATATGTTTTGGAAACATAAGATATATGTATTGAAATTAGTTAAATTTCGAAAAAATGCATAATGCTAATACATGTTGAGCAATATTTTATGGAATCGTTCTCTTGAGAAGAGATGGAATGACCGGTGGACGGGTCATGATGGTGAGAATTGAATTGTGATCATTTTTTTGAAAATTGGATAATCATGATTTTTTAAACTTGCACAAAAAAATTTCGAGGACGAAATTCTTTAAAGGGGGAGGTTATAGCGATCTTGATTTTACCCCGACTTTATTGTGTTCCAGCCTCAGGTTGCGTGAT
Source organism: Camellia japonica (assembly GCA_030407325.1). Classification (NCBI taxonomy): domain Eukaryota; kingdom Viridiplantae; phylum Streptophyta; class Magnoliopsida; order Ericales; family Theaceae; genus Camellia; species Camellia japonica. Next base: position 2,370 of record JAPPVO010005662.1, on the reverse strand, counting down.
TGTATGTTATTGTCTATGTCTCGTTTACTTCCTTTAATTCTTTGAATTTGAGTTTTGGGACTTATTGGGCGAGTTTGGAACAGGTTGGTTGCTAGTTGGTCTAAAGTGTTGCTGCCCAGGTTTTGGCTTCTTCGCTCGAGCGAGACTTTTTGCGCTCAAGCGAGCCTTAGGTAATTGCTGCTTCTTCGCTCGAGCGAGGTTCTTCTTGCGCTCGAGTGAGAATGAGAGTCTTCAGGTTTTCTTCCAGACGCAGCTTTTCTGGCTAATGTGAAGTTCTTCGCTCGAGCGAGCCTTGTGTTTTTTGTTCCTTCGCTCGAGCGAGGCTTCTTGCACTCGAGCATGCGTGTGCTTCTGTGCTAGACCTGAAGCTTTTCATTCTGCGCTCGAGCGACACTTTTTGCGCTCGAGCGAGGTCACTCGTTGTGTCTGGTCGCTTGAGCGGCAACTTCTTCGCTCGAGCAAGCCTCACATATATTAGTTCGCGGCAGAGATATTTTACATCACTTTTGATCTTCTTCTTTCCTAAAAACCCTAATCTGGCACCTTCCTCTCTAAAACTCTCTCTCTACAAATACTCTCATGATCTCTATTCCTTTCTACTCTACTCTACTCTTTGAGAAAATAGAGCAACTCGTGGGCTTCCATTTGATCCAAGAAAGTTTGAGTTTTAGGCATATTCAAGTTTTTCCTTCTTCCTCTTTGAGCTTCTCCACTTGAGGTAGGGATATTCTACTCTTTAATATGAGTTTTAACCTAGGTGTTTGTCATTTGTATAAATGGTGGGATTTGGGTGTGATTTGGGTGAAATTAGGGTTTGTGTTCTAAATTAAAAGAGGGGTTTTCATGTTAGCTTATAAAATAACGATGGAGCTTTGTGTATGAGGTTGCCTAATGTTGAAATGGTGAAATTTGGACATATGGTTTGTTATTTTGGAAAGAGAGGGAAAATTGTCCTAATCTATGTTAAATAACTATTTTGCATAAATAGTGAAATTGGTATGGGAAATATGAAATTGGGAGGTCATATAGATGAATGGTGTAGTTGGATTTGAAAACACTCATTTATGGGAATTTGATAATTTATCTGTTTGATAAATTTATTTATCTATTTAGAAATATCTGTTTTGGGCTATCGATAGAGGATAGCTATGATTGTTGTAAAACTGCAAGAGGATTAGGGAGATTGAAACTAATCAATTGAATTATGTCATTGAATATGACGGTTTGATTAAACTATTAAATATGTGATTTGATTAGTCATTGTACATGACAACATGTTTAAATACATTGTATATATATCATTGTTTGGGAGGAAATAGGGGATGTACTCCATTGTTTGGAAGGAGATAGAAGATGGACTCCATTGAAATTAAGTTGGCCGAAGTGTCCAGAGTGAATGTCCCGAAATCTTATCTATATATATGGGTGCCGGTTCCTTCGGATGTGATTCTGTAAAATGATAGGAAAATAGAAGTGTCGGATTGATGAATGAATTGAATTGTGAACCATTGAGCTGTAATCTCATTTTGGTTGGATAGGTGACAATGAATTTGGTTAATAGATTTACTCAAAATGGATGTATGGAAATGGATAGAGATACGATCGTCTATATTGAATGGTCTTGGAAAGAGTATGTGTTGATTAAGATTATTGCACATTTATCTAATGCTTATGTCTTAGTTAATTCTCATATATTGTTTTAGCATATCTTTACTGGGCTTTGGCTCATCCTACTTAGGAAACCATTTTCAGGTATTGGTGATATGCCGCCTCCAAGGACATAGCTTGGGAGGTTTAGGGACTAAAGGCTCCATTTTGCTTATTTTGTTTTGTGTTAAATGTAAATTCAAGCCGAGGGCTTTATTGTATAGAGCTAGGACTCTTCTTTGTTGTAACCAAGTGATGACTTGGAAAGATGTAAGCCCGTAGGGCACTTATTTTGTTGTTTGCAATTAGAGTTACATGCTATAGTTTCAAGATAAACATTTATGAAAATGTAATGCATGTAATATTTTTTGTAATGTAGACTCTGATAAATGAAAATATAATGTTTCTATCATGTTTATAGATCTTATGAATACTTGATTTATATCACTTTTGAGGGCGTTACATCTCTTATGCTTATTTTTTTAGTTTTTCTATCCTTTCTATATTCGGCATAAAAATTTTTTCCTCCATATCTAATTTGTATTAATACAAATTTTACTAATTATTTTAATATTATCCTATTTATTACAATTTTCACTTAAAAAACTCATTATGGTTGAGGCAAATACTCTATTGTAGGGGTATTGTCTAGTTTGTATTAAATAGCTTGGCAGTTTAAATTGAAAAAACTAAATTAGTAATCATTATAATTAATGAGTAATG
>JAPPVO010005661.1:0-28323 GCA_030407325.1 Camellia japonica | reverse complement strand
TTGTATAGCCCTGTCGATCCAAGGTGCTTCCGGAGAAAAGATTGAGGCGCAAATCTGGAAAATGCCTTACATCTTTAGGAACCAGCTTGTGTCCGACATTAGTCTGAATACTAATGTCTCCAATGCCCACAATATTCGGATAGTTAGAATTTCCCATTCAAACAGTGCCAAAATCTCCAATGTTGTACGAGCTGAAGAGTTCTTTGTGGGAAGTGGCATGATAGGATGCAGCTGTGTCTATCACCCACTTTGTACAGCTGTGGTCAGCCACGTGAAGGCAATCCTCATCTTCACCAATTGCAAGAAGTATTTCATCATTGTTATGGCTGTTGTGTTCTCATCTCCTTTTGACTTACTACTTTGACCTTTATCTTTCCGGCTTAGATAGTGAAAGCAAGTGAAGCTAGAGTTATCTTGACTTTTACTGTCTCTGGATTTACTCCTGTTGTTCCATCTACTTTACTCTTGCTTTTTTTTTTTTTCTCTTTTTCCTTTACCTCTGTCTCTATTACCTCCCATGTCTTTCCTCCTTGTCTTTTCATTGTACATGGCGTCTGTGACTATGCTTATGGTCAACTTCCCCTCTAGTGCAGAGTTACTAAGAGAAACCACCAACATCTCCTAGTTGTCCGGTAAAGAACTGAGCAGTAGAACGGCTTGTATTTCATCATCCAAAGGCATCTTGATGGTTGCAAGTTGATTCACCAGATTCTTGAATTCACTTATGTGCTCGCGCGGACAGACACACCATTCTTCAACTTCAGATTTACAAGCCTTTTCATTACCAAGGATTTGTTTCAGGCAGTCTTTGACTGGTACATTCCTTCTAATATTGTCCAAAGGACATATGCATCTGTCTCCTAGGCGACATGGTGGAACACACTGTGGTCTATCCATTGTCTGATACAATCGACAGTCTTTATCCAGTCTTCATCATTCACTTCTTCCGGTTCATCTTTATCCAGTCTTCATCCTTCACTTCTTCCGGTTCATCTTTATCCAGTCCTCATCTTTCACTTCTTCCGGTTTAACCCCTTTTAGAGCAATAGGGTCAAACAGGTCTTTATAATATAGGATGTCTTCCATCCGCAACTTCTAGATTGCTTAATTAGAAGGATTCAACTTGATTATAGATTCTGAAGTTGATGTGGATTCCTCCATCGTCTTCTTACTTTTCACAGAAACTCTGATTCAAAAATTTGACCAGACGGATCTCTCTAGAATACTTCAAATAGTTGAAAACCACTATTGGATCGTCAAAATCAGGCTTTAAATGGCTAAGTTCTAGCCAAAATAAGTTCAACAGTTCAGATCTGCAGATGTACAGTAGTCGCGTAGCACCGGATAATCCCTCTGCTTCTAGGTCGGGTCGGGTCAACCCGACAGGTTAACTAATCAACAAGGTAATGATGTGTCAGACACGTGGCGATGACGTATCAAACACGTGGTGCTAACATGGCAGACACGTGGCTCTGACATGGTAGACACGTGGCTCTAACCTGGGCTGACGTGTCGATGACGTGACTTCCAAATGACGTGTGACGTGGTGGTGACGTCATGAACACGTACACACCACTCTCCTTCTTCCTTCCGCCACGCGTCGGGCGCGTGCTTGAGACTGGTGTGACGCGCCGGTACTGTCAACGGCGCGTGTGGTGCGTGTCCAAGACTGAAACTCATGCGCCTTATTTACGTAGCGCGTGATAGTGCATGGATTCTTGTTTGGGCCTTGGCTTTTTTTGGACTCTTCTCGTCGAGAGCTTCCTTCTTGTATACTCAAAAGTGAATCTTAAGCAACTTAATTTCTGGGCAATTTTAAAAAAACACATCCTGTTTTTTTGAAAATTGACCAACGAGGCTCTGATACCACTTGTTAGGATTAAGGCACAGTAGAAATCAATCGCACACAAAAAAGAGATGAGAAATTTATGTGGTTCAACAATAGCCTACGTCCACAGGAAAGATATCCACTATAGAATTTTATCCCGGAGGGAGATTACAACACTTGCACCTCACTCTCTCTTTCTATAGCACTCTTACCCACATATTACACTCTCTGCTCTGTCTTTCTCTTTCTGATAATCTAACTCAGCTCACCTCTTCCCATTTTATACACAAACGGGAGGGAATAAAGTCAAGAAAGAAATTAATGGATTGGTTGCCACCTACCATCTTCCCTCTTCTTGACTTGGAGAGCCAACCAGCCAACCTCCAACTACTCCTCCATGTGGACTGGAGTTAACCGTCCTCCCACTTGTCCTCCTCTTTCACCATCACATCGCCAACAAGTATGGTAAGTCACTTTTTTTTTTCTTTTTTTTTTCTTTTTTCTGTTGCATTCTGTTTTGATAACATGATTTGATGAGAAATTGTGAGAAAAATTCTGTCTTCATGTTTCATTACACCAATATAATGATTTTTTTTTTTATATTTAAAATACTTATAAATTTATTCTGTTTTGATAACATGATTTGATGAGAAATGGTGAGAAAAAATCTGTCTTCATGTTTCATTACACCAATATAATGATTTTTTTTTATATTTAAAATACTTATAAATTTTTATTTCTATTTTAAAATCATTAAATATGTAATGAAAATCTTTGATTATATTCATGGAATGGAGAAAATCAAAGTCTTAATAAATTGTACCAAAAAGTTGATAAATTGTGAGGGAAAAAAAAATACTACATTGCATATTTTCTAACAAAAATGGTGAGAGTGAGAAACAGTCTCATTGAGAAAAATTTCACCATATTCATCTCACATTTTTGCTCTTTAATTATCGTATCTTTGATTTTTTAATCTTTTACTTCTCTTTCACACTTTTTTATCCATCCAAACCGATTCATTTTTTATTTTATTTTCTTTACTCACCTAGACGATACAAATATTTTCTTCTTGTTATAAACATATCGAGATGTGCAGGTAAGAAGTGTGTGATATGGACAGGGACGAGTCCCACAGTAATGATAATGGAGCCTCAACTAATAGAAGAAATTTTGCTGAAGAACAATAATTTCAAAAAGCCAACACCAAGTCCTACCCTTAGCTTGCTACTTTCTGGCCTTGCTGGCTATGAGGGTGAGAAATGGGCTAAGCATGGAAGGATTATGAACCCTGCTTTCTATCTTGAGAAATTGAAGGTACTTTTTTCTATTTTTTCATTTGTCGTTTTGCATACAACTAGAAAGGTTTGTTTTATTTATTTATTTATTTTTGAGGAAAGTTAGGCATCATGAAATTTTTTCATGAAAATGATTATGAAAGAGTTATGATCCTTGGATTACCTTGATTAGTGTGTGGTGTTTTATTCTAAGTGTAATTCAAGAGTCACAAAGCTTTCATGATTATTTTTATAAAATTTTTTTCATGATATCTAGTATTACTGTTTATTTTTATAATATTTTTGCATGTTTCCACGTGTTGTGTCATTATCATGTTAGAATATCATATCATATTCGTGTCGTGACGTTTGCCAAATTGCCAAACATAGTGTTCAAACACATGTGCTAAGCACTCTACATGTAAAGAAAAAGGACACATATAGAGCGCTAATTTGAGGTCGTCAATTTTAGATATGATATGAGGTTCTTGGTCTTGTGTTTAGTTTTAATTTTTTTAATTTAATTTTTTAAAAATTGAATTTTTTGTTTTTTGGATTTTTTTTTTGTGAATATTTTAAAATTTTTGATTAATTTGTTTACTTTTTTATATGCACTTTACTTAGATGCACCTTCCTTAAATAAATCTAAATAGTAAAATATTTGTGAAAAAATATTTTAAAAAATTAATAAATATACAAAAATATGAAAAATGTATTGAATTTTTATATATATATATTTTTGTATTTTTGGTATTTAATGAATTTTTTAAAGATTTTTTTCACAAATATATATTTTTTAAGTGTATTTATGTTAGGTGTATCTAAAAATTAAAAAATTGTTCAAAATATTAAAAAAAAAATTAGTGAAAACAAAAAAAATATATATGAAAAACGAAAAAGTAGAATTTTCTGAAAAGTAAATTCTAAAAACTGAAAACCAAACATATATATTAGTTTTTTGTGACCAAGATTATCAGTGAATTCTATCAAATTTAACAATTAAGTCTTATTTTTCATAACTTATTCCCAAGAAGTTCATTTTTCCTAATGGTATGCTTTATTATGATTACTAACTGTTTAAACAATTTTAATTTACTTCAATACTATGTTTTTAAATTGTCAAAATTAAACAAATTACATCAAACAAAATTATGAATAATTTGATCAAAAAGAACTATGTCATAAATCATTTTCTGTTTTCTCACATGATCAAAAATAAATTGGTAAACAAATTCAAAGTGTCTAATTTGATTAATATTCCATTAAAAAATTGTGGAAAATAATATTGTTGAAAATTCATATTTTTTCAAATTGTGAGATAAAATAATGAATTTTATAAGCTTTTGTTTAATAAAATTTGATTATTCTTAAATTTTAAAAATATTTTAAAATAAATTATTATTTTTATAAAATTGTTATTCATATATATTTTAACGTGTAGGGTAAACTTGGAATAAAATATATCATAAGAGAATTGAATTTTTTTGGAACAAGTTATCAAATATAGGACTTAAAATATATCACTGGTATAATTTTTACTATTATGCTTTACTCTTTTTTTTTTTTTTGGTTATTTTAATAGCAAAAAGGAAACAACTTTATTGATGAAAATCAACGTACAACAGAATGAACAACAGCAATAAAGCAAGGTGAAGAGACACCCAACAAGCACACCAGAGGATGGTGAGATACCACCCAACATAGAAAACAAGACAAGCAAAGAGGATCAACACACAAACAGCTCCAAAAACAGCAATCCTAAAACCCCTCCTTCGCACAAGCTTACAAAAGAGTAGACTAGCATCCAACACAACCACCGAAGCCCTCCATCCAGCACAACTCAGCAGCATCAAGACAGAGGCACATACTTGATTTGTTGCAATTTACAGATGATGTCTTGGACTGAATAGGAACACCCCTTTGAATGAGCTTTGACCCAAAAAGCCACTCTCGCCATAATCAACTCGCAAAAGTCAGCAAGGCAGAACTGTTTCCCACTAAAAATCACTTCATTTCTGAGTTTCCAAGTAGACCACATGATTGCCAATGGAATAACCTTCCAAATTCTAGCTTCAAATTTTCTCCATTTAAATCCCATCCACCAATGTAGCAACCCTTCAACACTGCCAAGCAGAACCCGCTGCAGCCCCCACCAATCCAACACTGTTGACCATACTTGCCATACAAAAGGACACCAAAGGAGAACATGATTAACTGATTCAGCAGCATTCCTACAAAGAACACAATTAATGGAAGCACTTTGATTTAGCTCACCAATCTTTTGCAGAAAAACAGCTATTTTCAATCTTCCTTTCTACGCCAACCAACCAAGGAATAGAACTTTCGGGGGAGCCAGATTGTACCATAACAAACCAGTGCTCACCAAAGGAGGACTAGCCACATATACATTTAGAAGGAAGGATATAGTCAATTGTTCCGATGGACTTGCCAAACACTTCAAACAATCTTCACTGTCCACTGCCCCTATCTCTTCCTGATTAATGAAAGTGACTAACCTTTTCGAATCCTCAGCCTCCCAAGCAAACAACACTCTTCGAAAGTTGAGATCCCAGACCCTTGATAATATTTTCCTCTCAAGCAGTGCAATTAAAGATATGTCATTTTCTATTGATAAGCTGTACAGCCTAGGGAACTCCTTCATAAGGCACTGATTTCCACCCCAGTGATCTTTCCAAAACTGAGTCCTGCCCCCATTTCCCACTACCAGCTTAATATTGTCAAGAAAAATACTCTGCAATCAAGGGTTGGATTGGCCGACACTTAATATCCCATCCCATACCTTAGAGTAACATTCAGCAGAACAAAGAAAAGGCAACCATCTCGCACCATTACATTGGTACCTACTGCACAGAACCCTCTTCCACAAGGATTTATCTTCAACACCAAATCTCCACCACCATTTAGCTAAAAGACATGCTTTAGTCTCTTTTCCCAACAGAAATAGTATTTTCTTTTGTAAAGTTAGATTCATTGGCTATTTTTTTTTAATGCTTAACATAATTTTAAAATCAACTTTTTAATTTTAATTTAATTACTCGTTAGTACCTTTTATTTTTAATTTTAATTACTCGTTAGTACCTACTCTAACCTAGATCTTAGGGGAAAGGAAACAGAACCATCCCCCCACGCCCCACAAGGGACGTGAACTAACAACCTACATTATGGTGGTTAGACAACATAAAACTATCACACAAGGCTATGGGTATGCTTTAGTCTGTAAGTTATTTAATATAATGACATTTAATTTAAATTTTTATCATATTTTTGGCATTAAATATGAATTGTAGGTTAGATCTTAATGAATAAATTTATGCTTCGTTTGGGATATGGGTTGGCTTTTTAGGTCTTTTTTTTTTTTTTTTTTTTTGACTTTTTGGCTATAGTCTGGGGCTAAAAAGTCTCATTTGGGATATATTTTTTTTGACTTTTTTGATTTTTGTGAAAGAAAAAATAAAATGATTATGGTTTAGATGTGACATTTTATTTTCTTTGGCTAAAAAGCCTATTTTATCTTTTTGTGACTATTTTAGCCAAAAAGCCTAAAAACCTTCTATGCCAAACGAAGGCTTATACAATATTTCAAATTAAAAATAAATAGTTTTTCTATAAACGTGTCCACTCGTACCCGTTCCTTATTTTTTAAATCTTTTTTACTATATCGATGTACTATTACCAATATCAGCACTCGCACACGTGTCATAGCAAATTTCTGATGCATTTTAACTATATGTCGTTTAATCTTGTCAGGCTATGTTCTTGACAATTTTTTGGCATTATTTTCCCTGTGTTTTATACGGCACATGCTACCAGCGATGCATGTGTGTTGTACAAAGATGATGAGCAAATGGGAGGAGTTGGTCTCAGAAAAAGGGGGTTCATGTGAGTTGGATGTGTCACCTCATCTCCAAAATTTAGCTGCCAATGTGATTGCTCGAACAGCATTTGGTAGTAACTATGAAGAAGGCAGAAGGATATTTGAACTCCAAATGCAACTAGCTAGTCTTGTGTTTCAACTTTCACAGTCAATGAGCTTTCTAGGACAGAGGTATATCTGAAATATGTGATAATTGAAATAATTTATATTTTAATTACATTGAATGGTTTTTGATTGATGTTGAATAACTGGTTTCCTTGTTCAAATGCTAGAATATCACTAATTGAGAATAGTTGCAACTAATATTCAGATGTTGAATATCTCTATTTACTACTAATAAAAAAAATTGCCCCTAAAATAGCTCTCATAGATAAGAGATTCATTGAGTTTACCATAGATCTGAAAGCTATAATTACTGGGTATTAAATTGTTATACTTAAAGGTTCTAGTTAATGCGACCATGAGATGAATATAGCATGTTTCTTTTCCCTTATTTACTCCCGGAAAACTTGTTTGTTTTTTTGTTTTTTAATAATGTAAAATTTTTACTAAATTCAAGCAATATAAAAAACGCTACTTTCATCTGTTTTTGAACAAGTTTTCATTCCTTCCTCCCTTTCCCACCTCCTCCAGCCACCTACCGCTTATCACCACTGCTGGCCACCCCCACCTCTAGTCACAACCTCCAACACCTCTAGCCACCCCTTGTTTTTAAATTAAGTTTTTGATACCATGTGTGTTAAGCATACATGTTTTTTATTTTGTTTTTAGCAAAATAAACATAAACATGTTTAATGTTTTCTGTAAACAAAAAACCGTAAAATCTAAACATTATTTCGGTTGTTTTCTTACCAATCAAAGTATTGTTTCTTTCATAACATATTGATGTTGTTATTATCAATGCATTTTCAATGCTATAAATTTTCATTTGTAGGTTTCTACCAACAAAGATAAATAAAGAATCAAAGCAATCAACAATGAAGTGCAAATTCTTGTGAGGGGAGTCATCAATGAAAGGGAGAAAGCCATGAAGTTAGGAGGAGCAGGTGATGCGGACTTACTGAGTGTGCTATTGAAAGCCAACTTGAGAGAAATCAAAGAACATGGAAACAAGAATGCAGGAATGAGGATTGATGATGTGATTAAGGAGTGCAAGCTAAAGTACTTTGTCCACCAAGAGACTACTGCACAGTTGCTCGTTTGGGCAATGATTATGTTAGGTTTACATCCAAACTGGCAAACGCGTGCGAGAGAAGAGGCTCAACAAGTTTTTGGGAACAATAAACCAGAGTACGATGGGATAAACCACCTCAAGACTGTAAGTATATATATGTGTTACACTTTTTTGTTATTTCTGGAGTAGGCATGAGATGGATTTATATCTATATCTTTTTAAATTAGTTAGTTTTGTTAAGTAAATAATCAATGTTAAAATTTTGAAATCACAACATATAAACTTTGTCTTCAAAGAATTAACATCAACACCTTTAGAGAAGGTACAATTAGTTATCCACCTTGTACCTTTTCACCTTACCTTTCTTGTTCCTTCTTCAGCAATAAGATGAAGAAATTAACTTCCCTGACAAATGAAGCATAAAATGAAGAAATTGAGAGAGAATAGTCAGGCAAGTTCAGAGAGAGAATAGTAGGGTTTATTTGTACATACATATTCATATATACGGATGTGTGTGTTTGTATAGAAACACATCAATGATTTTGCTTCTTTTTTTTTTTTTATAAGAAAAAAAACACTTTTTCAATGACATTCCTAGTAGCACTATCACCCACCTAAATTTTAATATCTACATGTAGCAATGATATTGAACGAGATTCTATATCCACCAGCAATACTGATGTCCCGTGTTAATCATAAAGAAACAATGTTAGGAGACATGGTGATACCTTGTGGAACAAACATCATGGTACCTATACTCTTCGTCCATCATGATCGTGACCTTTGGGGAGATGATTCAAAATAGTTCAACCCAGAGAGATTTTCTGAAGGAGTTGCTAAGGCAACGAACAAATAAGCATCCTTTCTTCCATTCGGTTAGGGTCCTCGAATTTGCATTGGGAACAATTTTGCGATGTTGGAAGAAAAAATGGCTTTAGTAATGATTCTTCAACACTTCTCATTTAAGCTTTCTCCATCCTATATTCATACACCTTTCTTCCGTGTTATCCTGCAACCTCAAAATGGCGCGCACATTACTTTATATAAAATATAGTGTTGAAATCTTGGCTAGCTAATAATATTTACCATAAGCTGAGAAGTTATATAATAGGGGTATTTATATGTAGGTCCTAATAAGTGAATTTATTGTCTAATAGGTCCTATGAAAAAAAATTTGTCATAAAAAAATGGGGTACTTACGTGTAGGTCTTAATAAATGAATTTATTGTCTAATAGGTCTTATGGAAAAAATTTGTCATAAAAAAATATCACTAATTGTAAGTTTTAGCGATAATTTATAAAAATTATGACAAAAAAAAGTCACTAATTGTCAATTTTTAGCAACGTATGTAAAAAATTGTCACAAAAAAAAATATTTTAGCAACAATTTTATCAAGAATTATTTTCAATAAGACTTGATGAAAATTAAGTCTAACTATTAAGACTTATTGGTAGTTTACCCTAAAAAAATGTCACTAATTGTAAGTTTTAGAAACAATTTATAAAAATTATGACAAAAAAAGTCACTAATTGTCAATTTTTAGCAACGTATGTAAAAAATTGTCACAAAAAAAATATTTTTAGCGACAATTTTATTAAGAATTATTTTCAATAGGACTTGATAAAAATTAAGTCTAACTATTAGGACCTATTAGTAGTTTACTGTGGAAAATGCATTTCTTATTGATCTTGATAGTACATACAAGCTGTATTTATAGAAGATAAACTACTGCTGATCTAAGCAGATAACGAACTCCTAACAGTGTAACTAACTCCTAACAATTAGCTAACCAATTCCTAACTGACTACATGACATCACAGCTGAAGCTCTATTCTTGACTGCTGGAGAAGCCATATCAGAAGCTGTTGCTGCTCTGTTCATGACTGCTGGAGAAGCCATATCAGAAGCTGCTGCTGAAGCTACTACAGCTGAAGCTGTAGCTGTTACTTCTGCACTAGAATTCTTATCACCCTCGTGCAAGCTGATGGGAGAGGGAGAGACCAGAAGCTTGGCTTGAAGATAGTGAAATCGGGAAACGGAAAGAGGCTTTGTGAAGATATCAGCAATCTGATCAAGAGAAGGAATGTATTTGAGAAGGAGCTGTTTGGTAGCAATCTTTTCACGAATGAAGTGACAATCTACTTCAATGTGTTTAGAACGAGTGTAAAACACTGGATTGGAAGCCAAGGCAATAGCAAACAGGTTGTCACACCAAAGGATAGGAGGAATAGGAGAGTGAAGTTGAAGTTCACGAAGTAACATGGTTAACCAAGTAAGCTCAGTTGTGGTGTGGGCGAGAGAGCGATATTCAGCTTCGGTGGAGGATCTTGAGACAGTTGGTTGCTTTTTAGCAGACCAAGAAATAAGGTTGGACCCAAGATACACACAGTAGCCTGAAGAACTGCGACGATCGAGAAAATCACCAGCTCAGTTCGAGTCGGAGAAGGCCTGAAGTTCAAAAGAACTAGGACTGAAAGTAAGCCCATGTGCTAAAGTCCCTTTGACAAATCTTAACAGTCTCTTGACAGTAGCAAAATGAGCAATAGTGGGAGCATGCATGTGTTGACATGCTTGGTTAACAGAGAAAGATAAGTCAGGCCTGGTGATAGTAAGGTATTGGAGTGCACCAACAATACTGCGATAAAGCTCAGGTTGATCAAATGGAAGAGCAGAATCTGGAGCAAGAGAAGGTTTAACTGACATAGGGGAATTGCAGGGCTTGCAAGTGGTCATACCAGCTTTAATGAGGATATCAGAAGCATATTTGTGTTGAGATAAGAAATAGGAATCACCATAAGCTTGTATAGATATACCCAAGAAATAGGAAATATCCCCAAGCTCCTTCATGGCAAAGGTAGTATGCATTTCAGCAAGAAGAGATTGAATATGAGAAGAGCTATTTCCAGTAACCAAAATGTCATCAACATATACAAGAAGAAGTGTAACAGTTGAAAAAGTCCTTTGAATGAATAAGGAATTGTCACACTGACTATTAAGAAAACCTTGAGATAGTAAAAAACTGGAGAAGGTAGAATACCAGGCGCGAGGAGCCTGCTTTACACCATAGAGAGCCTTTTTTAATAGACAAACATGAGTGGGATGAGAAGGACTAGTGAAGCCTGGAGGCTGTGTCATGTAGACTTCCTCTTCCAATGTACCATGGAGAAAGGCATTACTGATATCAAGTTGCTTAAGAGGCCAGTGATAATGCAGAGCCACACACAATAAAATGCAAATAGTGGGTTGTTTGGCAACGGGGCTAAAAGTTTTAGTATAATCAATCCCCTCTTGTTGGAGAAACCCTTTTGCAACCAAACGAGCTTTATAACGAGCAATAGAACCATCAGAATTGCGCTTAATGCGAAAGACCCATTTGCAGCCAATAGCAGACTTAGAAGCAGGCAAAGCAACCAAAGACCAAGTACCTTGAGCAAGAAGAGCATTGTAGTCGTCCAACATGGCATTGTGCCAAACAGGAGAGGTAAAAGCTTGCTGATAGGTAGAAGGCTCAGTGTCAGAAAAGGAGGAAGAATAAGCCATGAAGACTCGAGGATGTGCTTTAGAGCGAGTAATCATAGAATGACAATTAGTAGAATGAGGAAGTAGAGGTAAATCAATAAAAATGGAAGAAATAGGAGTAGGAGTGGGAGTAGAAGAAGAAAGAGAACCGGATGGTAGAGAAGAAGAAACATACGGAGGGAGGGCAGACTGGACAGATTTAGGAAGTGCAGACTGGACAGATGTAGGTAATGCAGACTGGGAAAACACAGGGGACTGCAGAGGCAGAGTGGACTGCACTGGCATAGGAGACGCAAGAGAAGGCACAGTGGGCTACAGGGCCACATGAGAAGCTGAAGAAGGTAAAGAGGAAGAAGAGGAAGGAGATATGGGAGCTGGTTGTAGTGAACTAACAGAAAAAGAGGGATGATTCATAGTTAGAGAAGGAGAAAGAGAAGGAGACCAGAAAAAGGATTGAAGCATAGACAAGGTCTGAGAAGTAGGAGGAGAAATACTGGCAAAAGGAAAAATATTTTCATGAAAGATAACATGACGAGATAGATAAACCTTACCAGAGGAAGGATCAAGACACCTATATCCTTTGTAAGAAGAATGATAACCAAGAAAAACACACAAAGTAGATTTAGGTTGAAGTTTATGAGAAGTGTGTGGCTTAAGCCAAGGAAAACATTGACAACCAAACACACGTAGAAAAGAGTAATCAGGTGCTTTGTGAAACAATAATTCATAAGGAGAAGAATGAGGAGCCTTAGACTTAGGCATTCGATTAATCAGATAAGTGGATGCAGAAATGGCATCAAACCAATACTTAATAGGAATAGAAGAGTGGTGAAGCAGTGCAATGGCAGTCTCAGTGATGTGTCTATGTTTTCTCTTAGAGACTCCATTCTGAGGAGGTGTATAGGTACAAGAAATTTGATGGAGAATACCATGAGAATTGAAAAATTGAGTCATAGAGGAATTAACAAACTCAGTACCTCCATCAGTGCGAAAAATTTGCAAGTGAGTAGAAAATTGATTATCAACATATGCTGTGAATTCTACAAATTTATTAAACACTTCACTTTTGTAACACAATGGATAAAGCCAAGTAAATTTGCTATATTCATCAACAAAGAGTACATAGCATTTATAACCGGAAAGAGAAGGGGAAAAAGGTCCCCATACATCACTGTGAATGAGAGAAAATGGTTTTTGAACAGTAGAGTTAGACAATTTGAAAGGTAATCTATGACTCTTTGCTACACAACAATGAACACAAGTAAAATCAGCATCCTTGATTTTATTACAAGTAGAAGAAAGAAAGTGTTTGAGCTTATTGAACTTGAGAGATGATGGATGCCCCAATCTCTTGTGCCAAACAATGGCAGACACGTTATTAGGAGTTGAACTGCAGAATGCATTATGAGACTGAAATGAAGAAGGTGGAATATCAGCAGAAAAAGGCTTGGATGCATGAAAGTGATATAAACCATATGAATTAAGGCCCTTGTGTAGGATGTCATTGGTGTGCTTGTCCTGAACAATGAAAGAAGAATCATCAAAAGTGATTGTACAATTATTATCTTTAGTAAGTTTGTGCACAGACACAAGATTGGAAGAAATAGGAGTGTGCAAGACTTTGTTGAGTTTAAAAGTATGATGTGGAGTAGGTAAAAGACCCTTACCAGTATTAAGAATAGGGATAGAATTACCATTACTAACAGTGATGTGATCAGTGCCTTGGTAAGGTTGATGAAGACTCAACTGAGATAAATCATGAGTCATATGATCAGATGCAGCTGAATCAAGATACTAAGGAGAGGACTCATACTGAGGTGGAGAGGATGCAGAGGCCACAAAAGCTCTGGTGTTTGAAAAACCAGATGATGATTGGGCTAAAGATTGCCTGGACTAATTTGGAAATTGCTGTGACTGATTTTGAACAGAATAATTGTCATCCAATCGATGCCAACACTCCAGAGCTGAGTGATTTGTTTTTCCACAAATCTGACAAATTAAATTGCGATGTTGACTGCTGGATGAGTGTCTACCTCTGCCTCTAGATGAAAAATGTCCTCGGTAGCCATGTCGAGAACCACCTCTGTGACCTTTGAAATAAGATCGGCCTCGAGAAGAAAAATCATGAGAAGAACCACGAGAAGCAGCATATGCAACTGAAGGTTCATGAGTATTAATTTTCTTGATCTTGGAATGAATGTGAATAGATTCTGAGCATAGAAGAGATGAAAGTTCTTCCATAGAGATGGCTTCTGATCTGGCTTGGATTGTGGTTTTGAAAGCATCAAATTCTTCAGGTAAACCATTCAGTGTAAGAAAAACAAGATCTTCTGCATCTACAAGAGAAGAGGCAAGAGCAAGTTGATCAGCTAACTATTTGTTCAATGCCAATAGAAAATAATACACAATGGGTGTGTTTGATTGGGCGGACTGGATAAGGGGGGATTAGAATCCATCGGACTTAAATCCTGAGACTGTAATGCCCTCAAAATAATACATAAAACCCCACATTCTTGACAAGCATTGATATAAGAGAAATAAACACTTTTCCATTCATCAGAGTAATCCTTACAAATGTATTACATGTTGACAACAAAAGTAAATGCCCAACGGCTTACAACTTTCCAAGTCAACACTTGGTTACACAAAATAGAGTACTAACTCACATCATATTAAGCTCTTGGCCTGAATTTACATGTAATACAACAAAAGATAACAAAACAACAAAAAAAGAGTCTTCAACTCCCAAAACCTTCCAAGCTATGTCCTTGGAGGTGGCATATCACCTGGACCTGAAAATGATATCCCATATAGGGTGAGTCACAGCCCAGTAGAGATACACTAAACCAAATATAAGCAATGACTAAAACAATAGCATATGATAGATGGTTAACACACATAAACTAGTTATATCATAATACAGTTCCATGACACTTGTGTCCATGTTATATTTCACCTTACTTTACTTATCAATTCATTACATAAGCGTGGCTCAGAACCTGGCCAGATAATTTAAATGAGATTACATCTCATATTAATAGTACATCCATTTCAATTGGGATAACAACTCATATTGAACCCTTCTTACGTCACAATAGATACATATAATTGATGTATCAATCTCAAACAAAACACTTTCATACTTCATATATGATATACAGATTTGCTATATCAATACCTCAATAGATACACATATTTGTTGTATCGATGGAGTACATCCCCTATCTCCTCCCAAACAATGTCCGGTTTAGGAGTCCATCCCCTATCTCCTCCTACACAACACAATGTATATAAACACATATCATATACAAGATCAATCAATACATAAATTTGATGTATTATTCCAACTGCCATATTCGATGACATATTCAATTGAT
The DNA here is from genome assembly GCA_030407325.1 of Camellia japonica. Taxonomy (NCBI): domain Eukaryota; kingdom Viridiplantae; phylum Streptophyta; class Magnoliopsida; order Ericales; family Theaceae; genus Camellia; species Camellia japonica. The sequence continues at coordinate 13,252 of JAPPVO010005661.1, read as the reverse complement.
TAGTTTTAGTTCGCCTAATCATCATGCATTATCTACAACAATCAAGACTATCCTCCACCGATAACCCAAAGTAGTTATTTCTAAACAGAAAATAATTGCATCAAACGGATATAATATCAACATTTTCATAGGTGAGTGATAAATTAATCCAACTACACCATCTAATCCCATAATTTCCCAATTTTAATATTCTCAACTCAATTTCACATTTTCCCAAATTAATTATACAAATTAATTATTCATTACAATTAGGGCATTCTCCCCCTTTACCACATAACAACCCAAAGGCTCAAATTCAACAATTTGACAACAATAGTTCCATTTTCCAAACCTTACATTCACAAGGAGTTTAATATCATAAAACCCCTCTTTCTTAAATTACATAACAAACCCTATCCTTTCCAAAATTACCCAACAACCTCAACATATCAAAATTTCAAAATTTAAAGACAAAGCTCATAAGAAGGAGTAGGATATCCCTACCTCGAAATGAAGAGCTCAAATGGAGAAGATGACAAAAACCAAAGTGCTCCAAATTCCCAAATTTTTAGATTAAAAGGAAGCCCTCGCGATCCCCTATCTTTCTTGCAAAGAGACTAGGCTAGAAACTCAATGGAAGTAGATCAATCCCTAGAGAGAAGGTGTGTAGAGAGAGAGAGCTCGGATCTAGGGTTTACACAAAAGAGAAGATGAAAAAGTGAAGTGTAATCCCGCTGCTGTCTGCTGATATAACACAGGCTCACTCGAGCGAAGGATTGGTCGCTCGAGCGACCAGACACAAAGAACTCTCGCTCGAGCGAAGAAAGTCTCGCTCGAGCCAACAATACGAAGCTTCAGGTCTGCAACCTAGAAGCATGCTCGAGCGACAGAATGCTCGCTCGAGCGAAGGAACTCAAAATATACACCTCGCTCGCTCGAGCGAAGGAAAGCTCGCTCAAGCCAAGAAATGCAACTCTCAGGTCTAGAACCAGACGCAGACGCAAGCTCGAGCGAAGGACTTCTCGCTCGAGCCACCAGATACAAAACTCAACTCTCGCTCGAGCGAACAAACCCTGACTCGAGCGAAGGATCTATAACAAAGAGCTCGCTCGAGCAACAGTCCTCGCTCAAGCGAATACACCAAAATCTGGGCAGCAACCATTTGCTCCCAATCACACCCAACCTGTAACAAACCTGCCCAACACATCCTATAACTCATAAATAAGGAATTAAAGGATAACAACAAGATATAATAACAGCCAATACTACGGAACATGAGTCCGGAACACTGTACATAATGGGGTAAAACCCGGGATCGCTATATGTGAATCCCCCGGACTATTTGGTTAGATTAGATGTGTATCCCGTGTTTGTTTTTTCATGGGATTAGATGTCTGGAAAGGACTATTTTTAGTGAATCCAATGTTTGGTTGGACGGACTGGATATGATAAATGAACAAAAGACTATTTTACCATTTTTCAATTGTTTACTAAGTAATAGCAATATTAAACATATCTTTAATATTTTAATTATTTTTAGCTAGATTAAATAAAATTTTATTTTATTTTATTTTTTACAAAATTAAATAAATTTATTTTTTAAAAATTAAATAAATAAAATATCAATAAAAATATATGTTATTTTTTTAATTAAAATTTTAAATAAATTTATTTTTTACAAAATAATAATAATAAAATAATGAAGTTAAATAAAACATCTATTAAAATTTTAAATAATGAAATTAAATAAATTATAAACAAAATTTTAAAATAAAACATGAATAAAATATTTATAAAAAATTATTTTAAAAAATTAAATAAATAAAACATCAAAGTTAAATAAAATTATTTTATTTTTAAATTGAGACATTTAAATTTTATTAAATTTTACTAAATATAATACATAATTAAATAGTAGAAGGTCAAAATGATCATTTTATCATCTAATCCCAACATTGGATAGCCCCTTGAAAATTGTCCCACCTCCCCCCCTAGGATACAATAGTCCCCCATATGGGGGATAAGGAGTCTGGCTGGACTCCATGTCCGGCAGACTAAAAAAAAAAAACAAACACCGGATGTAACAAGCCCGCGGGGGACCTCGCTACAGCTCGGACTCGATTCGTGTCACGGTTCTTAATCTTGAACCAAAGAGTCCAAGTTCGGCAAATCGTTTTGGAAAACAGATTTTTGAAAGAAGTGCCAAACATGGACTGCTTTGCCAGATACAGAGTCGCCACCTAAATATTTTATTTTTGGGAAATTTAGGAAACCCCGACTCGGTGCCAAAGGCCATGTGTCCGTCATCACCAAAGTTACCTCGGCTCGGGAACTTGGGTACGATTGGGGAAGGTCACTTCGTGAGCACCCCCGCTCGCCCGGTCAAAGACCGGCCTCTACTAACCATGATATCTTATTTTGAAAACATTGTGAATTCTTATTCCGGTTATTAGCCTAGGTTACTATGTGATGCTCGCAGCAAACAAGTATAGACTGGGCCGCCTGAATTGGAACAAAACATTTCATGTTTGTTTGTTTGAAAATGGTTTGATGGTGCTACCCGCAGGTAGGCTAAGACGTGGATTTGCCACCCTCTGGTGGGCTTAGAAAAACATGATTTTGCCACTATCTAATGGGCTTAAAACAAACAGTCAATGATTTGTTCCACTTCAAATAACTCAACCTCCACCCACAGGCATTCAAGGCAATTATATCACATAAGCACATAGCCTCATGGCAAGCATGCTATTCATGGCAGCACTCACACGCATGGAAGGATGCTAAAACATAAAGCTCACCGAGTACTCCAAGCCAAAACAGAAAACCGATTAGAAATCATGCATGATCCTAAATACACAGAATTTGCCTAATGCAACACATGCGATAATGCAACTATAGCAGGCTCGGCTATTCTAAACATGGCATATGGAATGCTACAACTAACACGTATTCAATCTGGAATTGAAATACAAATGCAGTTTGTATGATAAGCGGGTAAGCTAATCGAAATATGCCCTATATCTAACCATCATAAGCGGGTAAGTAAAAGGGAAGAAAGACGTGGGGTTGGAAGACATACATCACACTCACCCACACTTATTACAATTATGCCCTCGCGCAGAGGGTCCGAATAAATAATACAGTCCGAAATGAAAGAATAATACAGTCCGAATAAATATACAGATCCCTAATTAATTAACAAATTAACTAAGAAAGACTGTAAACTGGCATGCAAGCCAGGGACTGTCTTGACTCCGCTCCGGATAATGAAGTGATGCATGTTTTGCGCAGAAATCCATTGGGATGCCCAATTTAGCCTCTGTTTGCAATGTTTCTCGCAATGCGTGCCAGGTTCCGAAAAGTTGCTGATTCTTCATTTTGCTGTAACAGAGAGCAGGAAAGGGGTATAGCAATGTATTTCACAAATATATGCATGCCTCAATCCTCGTGCCACCAATCACGCATCTCGATGCATGATGGCCGGAGTCGGATTGCACAACTCAATATGGATGAATGCAGATGAATGCTACAACAAAACCTAACTCCATCATGGGTAATCCGGAGTGTCGGTGACTTGGGAATTGAGACCTGTTCCGTCACTCGGAGTACGAAACGCGCCTCGTTTCCCATGCCCAGGCTAACTCCTATCCCGAACACGATGCAATATGCATGATATGCATGAATGCAACTAAAATACAATCCTAGCATGCACAATGCTATGAAAATGAGATGTCTCGAAATGCGTGCACACGGGCACGCAAACCGAGGCGATGATCCTAAGGCATGAAATGGCATACGCAATGCCAATTGGATTTACACTAACATGAATGGACCTCAGCCACACTCACATAAGAGGCCGTCGGATGAAAATGAGATGCCTCGAAATGCGTGCACACGGATGCGCAAATCGAGGCAATGACATAAAGGCATGAAATGGTATGGAAATGATATGAAATGAGACTGAAATAAGATGTCTCGAAATGCGTGCCCACGGGCACGCAAACCGAGAAAATGGCATACAGAATGTAACAGGACTAAAATGAGATATGTAATGCAATATGGGCTTACACCAACATGAGAGAGCCTCAACCCTACTCACACAGGAGACCGTCGGATGAAAATGAGATGCCTCGAAATGCGTGCACACGGACGCGCAAATCGAGAAAATGGCATACGCAATGCGATGAGACTAAAATGGCATACAGAATGCAGAATGGGCTTACACTAACATGAGAGAGCCTCAGCCACACTCACATAAGAGGCCGACGGATGAAAATGAAGCGCCTCGAAATGCGTGCACACGGGCGCGCAAACCGAGGCGATGGCCGTAAGGCATGAAATGACATGGAAATGATATGCAAACATGCAAATGAATTTTGGCACTGAAATGTGGGGGAAAACAGCCCCGAAATGAGGCGAAAGTACACGCGATGCATGAAATGGCCCCGAAACATGAATTTAGGCACCCGAAATGGCCTATAGCTATACCAAACATGCACAATACAGACATGGAATGAAAATACAGTAGCAAGACAGACCCAAGACAAGCATTTTTCAGTCATAAAAAGGGCTAAACAGCAAGCACACATAGGATTAAGCAAGAATGCAAAAATGGCCCCGCAAGAGGGGTATTGAAGCAAGTGATACATGCGATGCCCAAATGGAAAAGTACCCTTATACAAAACTGATGAGGACTAAAAATATGAACATTTACAGTAGATGACATCCCCCAACTCAGTATACAACATGCTAAAAATGTCATGCAAGAACTAGGATACACAAGGCTATAACATGAGGTACCCCAAACATTCATCAAACCAGAAAAGACCCTTAATGAAATATGTCAAGAAGATCAAAATATGACTCTTTCCAGTTCTGATGATGGCAGAAAAAAGAAGCTAGATAAGCTTAAAAAAGTATGCAAAAATGGGGGTCAAAAAGGGTATAATGACAAGTATAACATGGAGACCCCCAACAAGGTTTATCCCTTCTAAAATGTTGTAGAGGGACACAAAATAAGCTTACTCACAGTTCATGACATGCTCCAAAACAATTTACATATAGGCCAAACAAATCATGCAATTTTACGGTAAATTGGAGAATTGTGAAGCAAGTGCAAGATAGGGGCCCAAACAGGTTGAGCCCTTCTTCAATGTTGAATAGGGGCTCAAAATAGTCCCTCTTACAGTTTACATTATGCTCGAAAACAGATCACACATGGGTTAGAAATTTCATGCAAAATATTGGCATATAAGATGACATTGAAGCAAGTGCCAAATGGAGGGCTCAAACAGGGTTGAGCCCTTAAACAAACATGAAGAATAGCTCAAAATAGACCTAGTTTCAGTTAAGGTTGGAGCCTAAAACAATAAGAAAATAGGCTTAAGAAATGAGGCAAGAAAATGCTACAAAAGAGGGAGATTGAGACTTACCCTTGTAGACAAGTTCTTGGCTGCCTTTTGCTTGAAGAATGTTGCTTCTAAGCCTCTGAAAAACCTCTCCTTGCTGCTGGAAATGGAGTGGTGGTGGTGGTGCTTGATGATGATGAAGAAATGGCACCAAACTTGAGAAGAATCAAAGAGATGAAGATGGATATGTGTATGTGAGCTTGAGGCAAGTCTTCTAACTCTTGAGGGAGAGAGAGAGAGAGATGCATGCATGCAAGGATGGTGTGTCAAAAAGTGTGAAAGAGTGTAAGCCTTAAGGGATTAAGTTCCCTTGCTTACAAAATATCCCCCGAAATCAGATATTTTGGGGGATAAAGCTATACAGCTGCCATGCACACCCCCCAAGGAGCATGGCCGGCCACCCCCTATGGCCGGCTGGCCAAGGGGCAAAAATGAAACACTGAATTTCTGGCCAGCCACCACATGTTGGTGGCCTCCCATGTGTGCTGAACAAGACTCTGTGGTTCAAAACTGACAACTCTAAAATAAGAGAGAGAATAGGCCATTTTAAAGAGGGGTTCAAAAGGGTCAATTGGAGTTATTGGCCGGCCATGTGTTTTTATGATCCTCCCATGTGTGTACAACACAAATATGTGGTTTTGGCTCGAAGAAAATGGCCCTAGGGTGTTCAACACTAGCCCGGAAGTGAGAAAAACGGGCGTCGGAAGGCGCCGGAAGAGCATAACTAGTTGCTGAGACAATTGCTGGCCTCCCACCCTCCAGTGATCTTCTTGGTGATAAAACAGAGGTACCTGCCAAAAATGAACAAAAACCGATGCAAAACGAATGCTCGGGGGCCAAAACGCGCAGTTCGGGATCCCGAAAATAGGCCGTTAGGCACCGAAAGTGGCATTCGGCCACGAAGTGGGTATCTAAGACCCCAGTGTCCCTCGAAAGGGAGTAAATGAGATGCATGCCAAAAACCGGAGGAAACGGAGATGGTTGGGTGGTCCCGAACCGAGGCACACGGCCTGACGGCTCCGAAAACCGGGAACCGGGCTCCGAAATGGGCAAAATGGCCTACGGCCACAAAATGTAGCCCACGGCCACTGGGAGATGGTCTACGGGACCTCTTCCTCCCCTCAGGAAAGAAAAAAGAGAAAACCGAGTCCGGTTCGCAAACCGAGGCAAGGCACAGAAGAGAGTTCGGAAGTCCGGAGGCAGGGCTCACGGCCGCGACTCTAAGACTTCTGAACGAGCACAATATGCAACATCACCAAGCGCTCAATCGGTGACGTCTGAGTCTTAAGGTCGGTCAAAAATGGGGTGTCTACAGTTGCCCCTCTTTGACAGAACTCGGAAGTCACAAGTGACGGGAGTGAATGTCAAAGCCCAGAGACGACCCATTTTTGACAAGGCCGAAGACTTAGACAAGCATACAAGATGAACAGAGATATGCGCCCGCAGGCGTGCCCGCAGGCAGGAGGGGGTGCAAAATGCAAAGCGATATGCACGGAGCCGAATGTAACTTGATGATCATGCAAGTGCAGCAAGCTGTAATGAAGCAAGTATTCGCAAATAGATGCAACAGTTTTAAGCAAGAATGCAAAGCAACAACTACATTTCATGCAGTTAGGAATGCGGAGAATCACTCAATTCTCGTCACGTCTCACACGGAGAAGATACGATACCTGCGCGATTCGTCTGGTCGCACCAGCCTCAAATGAACCGTACATACAATATCGTGCCTGCAAAAGAGAGAAATTCAACAAGAACAATATGCTAACAACATATATTCAATGTGATTCCTGTGGTTCCGAAAGTTTGACACACGCAGTGTAGGCGAGTGAATGCAACACAACGCAAGAAAGGAACGTGCGTGACAACGCACGCTCAAGCACAGAGGTATGGTACACCAAGAAATCATGCATGACAATGCAAAATGTTCATGAGAATGCAAGTTATATGCACAACAATGCAAAACGAGCATAAACCAGGGTGCCCGTTTGTTGCGAAATAACGAGTAAGAAAACGCGCATTTCGGTGAAGGCAACTTGATCGCGGCCTCTGATTCACCTCCCGGAGAGGTTACAACATGTTCAAAAGGATACACCTTGATTTTGATGAGGATGATGAGACACATGTCAGAAATTGCAGCTGAAGTTCCGGCGGAGCAATTTCGCGCCAGAAGGTACACTTTTCTTGAACTTTTTCAGGTCCCGGGAACTCCAATCTTCCTCAAAATTGGCAGAGAGCTAGGTGGGAGGTGGGGGACATGGCCAGCCAGGTGGCTGCCCAAGGGAGGCTGCCGGCCACCTTCCAAAAAGCAAATGGCCGGCCAGCTAGGAAAGGTGGCCGGCCGGCCACCTGCACAAAAGTAGGGCAATTTTGTCTTTTGCCTCATTTTCTATATATATCCTCATCCATTCAATCCGAAATCACTCCCACAGGTGCGAAATTTTCTCCTCTTGCCTCCCAAACCATTTTTCTTTCAGATCTGCACTTTATACGCGCTTTTCAGCCTTTTTTGCAAGTTGTTTTCGCGAAATCTTTCAGTTTTAAGCACTTTGAGTCGATTAAATTTTGATTTCGGGGCTTCTTTTCTCATTTTCACCACTTGAGGTAAGTTTGTCTCAATATTTGGAAGATTTTCTCGGGAGTTGACTTTTGTTGACTTTTTCATTTCCCGGGAGTTGACTTTTGTTGACTTTTTCCAATTTTGGCTCATTTTTGCTCCTTTTTGCAGATTTCTTGAAATGGCGGGTGACTACCCTCATGGTGGAGGTCCTCCAGGTGCCGGGATGATTTTGATATCATGGCACTCCCCCCGAGAGTCCGCCCTTTTATTCCCGGGAGGTACGCCCCACCGGTACATATGCTTCCGCGGGCCGTTTTTCGTCGTTTCACTGAGTTCAATGACCGGGCGCCCGGGGATTTACTTCTGCGAGAGCCGGAGCAGCACCTCTCTCACGATGCACGAGAGGTATTTTACTTTATTTTCTGTATTTTTCGTGCATTTTATACCTTTGCCATGCTTGAACACGCAGTTTTAGCTTATGACATAGTACTTTGTTTGCATTCTGAACATGTGACTTAAACACTTGAATTGCTGAACACACGGCTCATTGACTGATTGATTGTGAACACACGGTACACATTAGTTGAGAATTGAACATACGGCTCACACACTGATTAAGAGTAGAACACACAGTCCCAAATTTGAAGGTGAGCACACCGCACACATTGATTAAGAGTAGAACACACAGTCCCAAACTCCGATTTTCTGAACACACAGTCCAAGTCGATGGTGAACACACAGCCCACTAATTTTCCTGAAATTTGAACACGCAGCCCAGATTTGAAGTGAACACGCAGCCCAGATTTGAAGTGAACACGCAGCCCAAAACACAGATTTACTGAACACGCAGCCCAGATAAAATTAAAGTGAACACGCAGCCCACTGATTAGGATTTGAACACGCAGCCCAAAACACTGATTTACTGAACACGCAGCCCAGATAAAATTAAAGTGAACACGCAGCCCACTGATTAGGATTTGAACACGCAGCCCAAAACACAGATTTACTGAACACGCAGCCCAGATATAAATTAAAGTGAACACGCAGCCCACTGATTAGGATTTGAACACGCAGCCCAAAACACAGATTTACTGAACACGCAGTCCAGATATAAATTAAAGTGAACACGCAGCCCACTGATTATCGAACACGCAGCCCAAAACACTGATTTACTGAACACGCAGCCCAGATATAAATTAAAGTGAACACGCAGCCCACTGATTAGGATTTGAACACGCAGCCCAAAACACGGATTTACTGAACACGCAGCCCAGATATAAATTAAAGTGAACACGCAGCCCACTGATTACGATTTGAACACGCAGCCCAAAACACTGATTTACTGAACACGCAGCCCAGATAAAATTAAAGTGAACACGCAGCCCACTGATTAGGATTTGAACACGCAGCCCAAAACACAGATTTACTGAACACGCAGCCCAGATATAAATTAAAGTGAACACGCAGCCCAAAACACTGATTTACTGAACACGCAGCCCAGATATAAATTAAAGTGAACACGCAGCCCACTGATTAGGATTTGAACACGCAGCCCAAAACACGGATTTACTGAACACGCAGCCCAGATATAAATTAAAGTGAACACGCAGCCCACTGATTACGATTTGAACACGCAGCCCAAAACACTGATTTACTGAACACGCAGCCCAGATAAAATTAAAGTGAACACGCAGCCCACTGATTAGGATTTGAACACGCAGCCCAAAACACGGATTTACTGAACACGCAGCCCAGATATAAATTAAAGTGAACACGCAGCCCACTGATTAGGATTTGAACACGCAGCCCAAAACACTGATTTACTGAACACGCAGCCCAGATATAAATTAAAGTGAACACGCAGCCCACTGATTAATGATTTGAACACGCAGCCCAAAACACTGATTTACTGAACACGCAGCCCAGATATAAATTAAAGTGAACACGCAGCCCACTGATTATCGAACACAGCTTATTTACTTGCGTTTGCACACAGCTCATTCATTTCATTTGCACACAGCTACTTCATTTCATTTGCACACGGCTTGCATTTTATTGTGTACTGAACACATGTATTCATTCTGAATGCAGGTTGGCTCTCGCGCCGTGCGAGGATATGGCTCCACTGCCGCGAGAGAGTGGTACGCCGAGCTCCCGGAGGCTGTCCGGGATTTGGTTGACTCAGCAGGGTTCGGAGCATTCTGCATGGGATTATCACATTGTCCTGCCAGTAGGACATTATTAGCTGCTTTGGTGGAGAGATGGTGGGACACCACCAATTCTTTCCATTTTTCTGCCACCGGGGATATGACCATAACCCCGCTAGACTTCGCCGTACTCACCGGCCTAGACATAGGCGGTTGGCCCATACCTTATGACGAGGATATGGGAGAGTGGGAGGCCGCTTGGGTACATCTATTGGGGGCTCGCCCACCTGTAGACAGAGCTTCCGGGAGAGTCCGGTACACTTGGTTCTCTTCCCGTTTTCGGAGGCCGGAGATGGAGCCTGAGTCTCCTGAGGAGATTGAGCAGTACACCCGAGGTTTCCTCATGTTCCTCTTTGGCACCACTTTGTTTGCTGATAGGGGGAACACTGTCGGGTTGTATCTCCTGAGTGCCCTAGTGGACCTATCACAGGTCAGTCGGTATGACTGGGGTGGCGCTGGCCTGGCTACCCTCTATTGTTACATGAGTGCAACCTCTCGCGGGCGGGGAGACTTACTCGGCGGCTATTGGAGAGCCTGAGAGGTACGTTCTGTCCTCTTAATTTACATTTCTGCTCCTCATTACTTGTTCATTGCACACACGGCGCACTTTGCACTCTGTATTCTGCCTTTAGCACTTTGTATTCACATTCCACACTGCTTTTCTCAGCTATGGGTGTACGTATATTTTCCCACGTTAGCCCCGGAGATGGAGGTGGCAGGGTTTCTTACGACCCCGTTTTCACTGGTATTCGAGGGCGAGCACCGACCGAGACCTCGAGAGACTCTCTTCGGCCTGCGACAGTATTTTGATACTGTGCGGACGACAGAGGTATTTCAGAACTCTCAGTTCCTTTCATTTCATCTTTGATCTGCCCTGTATATTCTCGATTTCTGATTGATTTACGCACTGGCTATCCGCAGATTACTTGGCAGCCCTGGGCGGTCTTAGGTGATGGTCTCCGATATCAGTATCCCGGAGGATCGGGTAATTCCCAGTATAGGTTCCTGCTCGAAGGACCAGTTGGTAGGGCATGGTTCCTGGGGGAACGCTTTCTGCACCAGGTGTGGGGGTACGATTCTCAGGACCCTCCTGCTGTACCTCCAACCACTATGCGGACTGCGGATAGACTCTCTACCCAGGAGGTCACTAGTGATATGCAGGGCACCGATGCTTTGTTATATCTCATGGAGGGGGACTACGCCACCTATCATCGTATATATCTGATGCCCCCCTTGACGGGAGTGCGTGCTCCGACACTGAGGCCTACTGATGTACCATCTTCGAGCCGTGCCCGTGCTACGGATATCCCCTCCTCTAGCAGGGCTGGTGCATCTAGGGGTAGAGGTAGTTCGATTCCTCCGATCCCTCCGACTCTTCATCATCATCCTGGGTGGCCAGACATGCCGACCGAGTTGACGAGTTGGCGGTTCGGGACTCCTTACCAGATCTCGCTAGAGCCTCCTCTTCCTGACCACAGATATGTCAGAGACCCTGATTCACCACCGGTATGTTTTACAGCTTTGATTTATCAGTCGGATATTTGGACATTCACTCCTTTACTGATAATTTTGCATTTGCATCTGTAGCCTCCAGTTGAGTACATGGATGAGATGCTTGGGATGCTGGCCACATTCGAGGGCATGATCCTACGGAGGGAGGCACAGCTAGCCATCATGGGCGTGCAGGTACTGTTCATCTTTCCCGTATCTAGCATATTTCTAATGACCTGCTGGTTTTGAACATTCTGCTGTATTGACAGTCTGTGTAGAGCACATCTGACACACACTCCACTCACATATTGTACTTGCATCTGCTTTTCATATTTGAACTGATGTATTTGAACTTTTCACTTTCAGATGCCTCCTGTATACGCACCGCCGCGAGCCGAGCTACCCGGGCCTTCTCAGAGAGGTCGAGGTGCTGGGCCATCTGGGCCCTTTCGAGGAGCTGGGCCATCCAGGCCTGTCCGAGGAGCTCGAGGAGCAGGGTCGTCTCGTAGACGCAGGGCACCCATGATTGAGGAGGAGGAGGAGGAGGTCGCAGACCGTGAGTCAGAGACATCTGCTGGGGAGGGAGGCTCCGGTCTTGGTTTCGGGAGTGGAGACGAGGCTGAGGGGGATCCGGAGGATGATAGCTCTGACCCGGATGGTGATGATGGTGCAGAGGTTGTCCCGCAGAAGAGGATGAGAGGGCCTCCTCATTCCCGTTCCCGAGGATATTGATGCTATTTCCTGCTTTATTTTACTTTTTGCTAGTAGTTTGTAGCACTTTGCATATTGTTAGGCAGTTTTATTTTCTGTAAAACTTGTACCTTTGTTTTGTTGTAAAACATGATGGAATGAAACAGCCTTTGAAAAGATGTTTGCATTTAAAATTCTTAGCATCGCAACGCATCATTTTGCACAAAAATGGAATTGAATGGGAATGTGCCTTGTGTATTTACCAGGTCAGGTAATGAACCGACGCAACAAATCAAACAACTCGACTCACTAAGAAATAACAGAATCTTAGCAAGTTTACAACTCGATAAGCAAAAATATAACAATGTTGACGACTCGATAAACAAGACTTAACAAAATTGCGTAAACAAAGAGTAACGATTCAAAACACAAAATGCGACAGCTCGACAAAACTTACAACTCGATAAACAAAGCAACAACTCGATAAACAAAATACAACAAAGCGTACTTCGGACGGACGATCTGGATGATGGAACGCATCCGAAATTGAGAGAAATGGAGGCCTTCGACATCCCCGATGCGTAGAAATGTCTCAAACTTCCTTCCGGAGGGCAAAACAGGACCAATGCAGGGCCGGCCACATTTTGCATCTGGGGATTGAAAGGTGGCCGGCCGGCCATGTTTTGAGTCAAGGGTGGCCGGCCTGCTAGAATAGGTGGCCGGCCGGCCACCTTTTCCTGCAGCTCACAGAATCTTGCCACTTGTCCCCGAATAGTGTTTTACCCCCCTATAAAGCTCTAACTTTGGAACTCTTTCATTTCATCACTGCTTTGCACAAAAATGGAGGCGTTTCTCGTAGAAAATCTCACATCTTGGATCTCTTCTTTGGATGGCTCGGAAAAGTTAAACTTCCGGGGTTT
>JAPPVO010005660.1:0-22924 GCA_030407325.1 Camellia japonica | reverse complement strand
GGTCCCATGTGAAACATGTGGTCTCCATTTAATCCCATAACTTTTTCACTACACCAAAAGTCCTTTCCCCTCTCTCTCTCTGCTTTTTGCTTCCCTTCCTCTTTCGTTTTTTTTTCTGCATTTTTCTCTCATCGTGTTTGTCATGGAAGACAACCACCCGTGATCATGTCTTTCTCCATTGATCGGGGTTCATTGATAACCACCAACCATCGAAATCAACTCCGACGAAGAAGATGATATATTTTCCGACGAAGAAGATGAGTGGATCTACTTAGATCTGATGTAGATCTACTCAGATCTACATCAGATCTGAGTAGATCTACACAGATTTGGCTAGATCTAAACAAAAAATAGTTGCCGGAATACAATCCTCTCTCTACATCCGTCTTTCCCCTTCGATCTTTTTTTTTTTTTTTTTTTCTCTCTGCTATACACTTCTGTTTTTCTGTTTTAATGGAGAAAATTTTCGAATTCTGAACAAGTAGTTTTCGAGTTTTAGTTACAGGCGGTGAAAACTGTAAAATTTTGCAGTTTCAAAATTTTTTTTTGGTACTGGAATGAATCATGGTTTAAAACTTTAAAATTTTGCAGTTTTATAACATTCTTTAGAACTGTAAAATTTTACAGTTTCATAACATGTTTTTTAATTTTTTTTTTTCCGGCAATATTCTAGACATTCCGGTGAGTCTTCGGCGACCGTTAAACGGAAGTCCGACGGTAGTAAGATGTGAACAGTGTCTGTAAATTTAAAAAAAAAAAAAAAGAATTTTTTGGTAACAATTAAAAATGTGTTGGACTAATTGGTGCAAGTATTTTGTTTTGGGATTAGCTGGGTTTTGAACTTGTTACATGGGACTTATCAGTAAGTTCCCCCATTTACATTTAAAAGGCATTGAGTCATGGGCTTAGGCCGAGTTGTGCATTATATAAATTGAAAAGGGCTAATTACTCGCATGTCCTCTTTAAAGATGTGTACTTATTTAATTTTACAATTTTTTGAGTAGATTCAAAAAGGTCTTGCGTGTTTTGCTTATTCACTTTCTCTATGTTTTCTTTCTTCTTTTTTTCTCTTTCTCTTTTTCTTTCTAATATCTGACGACCACACATTTCTTCTTCTCTTTCTCTTTCTAATATATAGTTACATGCGACCACTATCGATTGAGGTTCATCGACAACCATCGATCACTGACTCATTGCTTCGCCTCATCGACGGTGAAGGAGATGAGTTTCTGATGAAAAAGATCTGAGCAAATCTACATTAGATCAGGCTAGATCTAAATAAAAAATAGTTGTTAGAGTACAATCTTCTCTTTATATTTGTCTCTCTCGTTCCATCTGTCAGTTTTTTCTATTTTTTCTTTACTACGCATTTCTCTTTTCCCACTTTAATAGAGAAAATTTTCAACTTTTAAACAAATTGTTTTAGAATTTTAGTTACAAGCGATGAAAATTGTAAAAATTTTCAGTTTTAATTTTTTTGGTATCGAAATGAATCATACTTTAAAACTGTAAAATTTTACAATTTCATAACATGATTTTATTATAAATTTTGCAGTTTCATAATATGTTTCTCAGTTTGATTAATAATCATAAATGCTTAATAGGATCATACTTTGAAACTGTATAACAATTTTATTGTTTGAAAACTTACTTTTTAGTTTGATCAATATTGAAGATTTACTTAAACCTTACAAAAATTTAAAAATAACATTTGTTTTTCACATTGTTACTGTTTGTTGCTACGTTTTTTCCCCCCTTTCAATTTATAAATATTTAGCACATTTTGTTATATTTTTTCGCTCTAATTTCTCTATTTATTTATTTTTTTTCTTTCCGGCAATATTCTGTACATTTCGGTGAGTCTCTGACGATATTCTTGAAATTCAAAACACTCCAGCAATGCTCTGGCAATTTTCCAGAGTATTCTTGAAGTCACTCGAAGAAAAACACGAAATTCGGCGATACTCTAGAGTGTCAACGCCATTAGAAGTCATTGGAATTTCCAGAATATTCTTGAAGTCACTGAACACTTAGGCAATATTCTAGACATTTCTCGCTGGAGTGTTCTTGAAGTCACTAGAAGTCAATGAAAAACAAACTTATTTAGACGGAAAATATTTTTCATTTTTTAAAAGACAGAAAATGTTTTATGAACTAAACTTTTACAAATGCCACTACATTGCCACCACCACCATCACCTCCACCACAGCACCACTACCACTACCATCATCACTATCGTTGCCACCATCACCTCTATCACTACCACCCACCACCACCATTACTGCCGCGCCGCCGCCGCCATCCCCAACACCTCCACTTCCACAACTACTACTACCGCCTCCTTTTCCACCCCGCCGCTGTCACTACTACCACAACTAATGCAACTATTAATGCATTAGTTTCGAGAACGCAACCAAACATAGAAAAACGTTTTCTATGGAAAATATTTTCTAATTTTTTTTTTTTTTTGTAGAAAATGTTTTTTATTGAAAAATATTTTTTACCAAAACAATCAAAGTGGTGATGATGCACTATGGATATAAAATATTGATACACTAGAGATATCAAATATTCTACACAATATCTATCACAATATTCTACACTAAGCACTATTAAACTCAAATATCACAATATCCTATTTTATTTATTTTCTTGCCTAATTAGTTGCTTCCTTTTAAGATTAGGATTTCGTATATTACAAATAATCATACACCCATTAGGACAAGAGGACTTTTGAGATGGGGGATGTTGCTCTGCTCAAAGCACAGTAACTCTTGCTAAGTAGTTTTACGGTGTCGTTTTGGGCTAACAAAGCTTTGATTTATTTCTTGGCTGTATTATAAAAATAAATAAATAAATAAATTGTCCCTTTGTTTTTTTATTTTTAATTAGTATTTCTAAGAAATTCCTTTACATTTTCACTTTTATAAGCTACGCTTTTTTAATAAATATTATGTAAAATTTTGCCAAAGTTATGATAATTTATAATTTAGAAATAAAATTAGTATTTTGTGATAATGTTATATATTTTTTAATAATATTTTTTAACCATAAAATATGTATAATTACTATAAAATTACGTAAGATGCTTATAATACACACCATTTGAAGAGTGTAGGATTCCCTTTCTATAAAATTTCAATTTCTTATATAATTTTATTTAGTTGAATAAGAAAGTATGTAAAATAGAATTTTAAGCTCAATATAATTCTTTTGCTTTCTATTTGAATGAGTCTTTTAATAAATAAAAAATAAATTTAGTATTTACTTTATTAAAAATTCATATTTCACATATTTTATACACCTTTTACATATTTTAATATAATTTTTATGCACATACCAATATTAACCACCGCCGAATGGCCCATGGTAAATATGGATGAAATTACTCATAAAAATTAGGCCTTGTTTGGGAAGTGATATTTTTGTGATTTGTTTTTACTAAAATATGAATCTTGACTTTTTAAAATATTTTTAATTTTTTTTGACTTTTTAAATAAAATAGTCACTTGCTAACTCAATTTCATTTCTAAATTTCAAAAACAAAAATGCTATGAACCTACCATTATCAATCCATAATTTACCCAAAATGTATTTGTATGTTGGAGATTAAATTAATGAAATGTGGGACCCATAAGTAAAATGAATTTAAACCAATAATTCATTTTTCTAAGTAAATTCTAGATTGATAAAGATGAGTTTGTATATTGTTTCAAAAATTATCTTTTATTAAAAAAAATGCTAAAAGCAGTCCTAAAGACCTTTGTTAGTATTGAAAAATTGTATAAAAAATGTGTTAAAGTGAAAATGTAAAGGAATTTCTTAGAGATACTATTTTAAAAAAAGGACAATTTTTTTTATTTATTTTAATAATACAGCCAAGAAGTAAATCAAAGCTTTGTTGGCCCAAAACGGCACCGTAAAGCTGCGCAACAGGAGCTGTGTTGCGTTGAGCATAGCAGCATCCCTCATCCCGACTTTTAAACAGTATATTTAATATATTTTTCTTTGTGAATTCAATATTTTTTTTCTCCTATATTCAAAAAAATTTCGTGTACTACGTCAAATTAATTTCTTATATAAGCTGTCTAGCTTCACAAATAACTTTCTACAATTTTTTTTTTTTTTTTTGTAGATTTTTTACAAAAAATTATTTAATAATTCCGGAACACCACATGGCCATACTCCAAGTCAATCACCAATTACTTAACCCCCATGTTGTTCTCTCATCCCTAACATAAATCGTGGACCCCTACCCCTCTCTACTAATCAAAACCTTATAAAGCAACTAATGTCTATACTCTGAAACGTTTTTTACTAACTGTTGTGTGTCAATGCATTTATTATTTGAATATTTCAATGACTTTTGAGTTTGTATATAGTAGCTACTTTATAATTACGTATGCATAAAAATAATAATTATTTAGAACTCTATAAATACCAAGACATATAAAGCCTCGTTTGTCAATAGATTATTTTAGTAAAAAAGTTATTATAAATTATCACATTGCATTCTATATTTTTTTACACATTTTTTGGGAAGTTTGATTGAGAGATTTGGGAAGAGATTTAAAAAGAAAAAATAAAAGGAAAAATGTAAGTGAAATGTGAATAAAATATATTTACATTCCATCTAGTTTCATTTACATTCCACCCACATTTTCCCTTTCATTTTCTCTTTTCCTTTGTGAATCTCTCAATCAAACACAACGTAAAAATAATTAATTCCCAAGCGAACCCTAAATGTAGTAAAACGTCATTTATTACTTTTAACATGGGTGATTATTCGCAAGCCCGGCCCTGAGATTTTCGGACCCAAAGCCGATAATCAACTGATAAATTTCTGGGATCCTTCACATTTTTTTTTTCATTAAATGAAAAAAAAAATTGAAGATAAAGGACAAAATATTTGTGTCAAAATCACAAAAAATACTTAGCATTACATTACAACAATTAATAAGTATCGCTTGATTCTTGCTTTTCTGGCATTTTTAGAAGCAAATAAATCAATTATACTTGCATAATCTAATTTTTTTGCAAAATCATTTTCAATGGATAACAATACTAATTATTTTAAATGGGTCTTTCAATTTTTTTAATGATTCAATTTATTTTAAATTAGTTTGGGCCTTCCTTAATTTTTTTTGGACTTGAAACATACCTAATATATTACACTAAACTATAATATGAGGGGGCCCTCAATGGATAACAATGCTAATTTTTTTTAATGGGCCTTTCAATTTTTGAATGGGTTAATTTATTTTAAGTTAGTTTGGGCATTTTTCAATTTTTTTTGGACTTAAAACATACCTAATATATTACACTAAATTATAATAGGAAGGGGCCCCTTTTTTGGGTCTATTTTGAGGAGCCCTAGGCCATGGCCTGATTATTCAGTAGTCTCGGAGTACAGTCACGTAGTACTCCGTGATAGTACAATTGATGGAGAAGGTAAAGTATTAATTATTGGGCGAATTACACTAACGGTCCATATAGTTTAGGACTCGTGTCACTTTGATCCCTGACTTTCAATTGTAGCACATTTGATCATGAATTTTGAATCTTGTCCCAAATAAGGACAATTGAAGATACCATTGCTCAATTTCAAGGTCAAAGTCGTTGATAAAATATAAACTAATTTGACAAAAATAAATGTCAAAAAAATATTTTTAAATTTTTGAAAATTATTTCTACCCACCAAAGATAAAATTATGTAAAATTGATAAACTTTTTACATTTTTATTTTTTTTTACCAAATTAATTTTTAGCATATGTTTGGATAATGATCATGTAATGGGTGGTTATTTTTATTTTCATTAAATTAGTTTCTATTTTTTCAAAAGTCAAATATGTCAACAACTTTGATATCATTATTAAACCAATCTAATAAATCAAAAAATTAAAAATTAAAATATTTCATATATTAAATATATCGATTACACATTAAAAGCATAATAATCATCCATTACATGATAATAATCCAAAAATATCTATTATCAACAAATACAACCATCTATTAAATGATAATCATCGAAAAACATCAACAAAAACAACCACTTTTACATGATTATCGTCCAAACACATAATAAAAATTAATTTGGTAAGAAAAAAATAAGGGGAATTGACCCATAAATCCCATAATGTGGAATTGTAATCTGATCAGTCTTGTATTTAATTTTGTACACGCAGAGGTCCTATTAGGTGTGAAAATATGTTTTTGCCCATGTGTGTTGAGGATTAGTCGTGGGAAGTTTTGTTTCCATGTTTTGCGCATGTGTCACGTTTTGAAAGAGCATACTATAGGGTTTTTGGGTTTTGGTAGTGTATCTTAGGCCCCCCACATTTTTAAGGTGACCCACATTCTAGCTTGTAGACGAGTCCAAAGTTGTTGACCGTGAGCAACCCCTCAATTTCGTTTGGGGATTCTGACTGACTACCCTGATTTGGTAATTATGGCGAGTAGGGTTTTGGAAGTTAGCATGTCGATTTGGTTGGCCACATTTACGAAGCCCCCACGTTTGAAGTTTTGCTCAGAAAGTGCACACACCTAGTACTGTGGCTATCGGTCGACAGTCTTCACTGGGTTAGTCTGATGCCTGGGGGTTGTGGTCAGTAGTGTGCTGTCGTTGTTACCTTCATTTTGTAGGAAGTTATCTATCACATTCTAGTTTCTGAAATTTGAGACGTATGTGTATGGGGGGTTTTCAGAGTTGTTGTGTGTCGCGTGTTTGGCATAATCAGATCCCAAATTTGTCGATGTAAATATGGAATTGAATCGCTAATGCTGTGACGCCCCGATTCTACACCATTGGTTGCAGTCAAGGGAGAGTCACTAATGAGTCCTATGATCAATAACTAAGTAAGATCCCAGATCGCTGGAGGAGTCAAAATAGCCTTCCTTCTAAGTCCAGCTTTCTTAGGCAGCCTACTACCCTTTTGACAGATCTTAAGAGGTATTGACACAAGGTCTCATAAGCAACGATAAGTTTCATACATGGATTATAAATACATAACAACCACAATTATACTTAATTCAAAAGATTGTTCCATTACATTACATCCCAAAAGAAGGTTTAAAACTTCACATGAGTTCTTACAAAATAACGAAAGGAAATTTCTAGCTTTCCTAAGATAGCCAAAAGTCTTCGAAGGTTTCAGGCTCGTCGTCTCCAGCTATAAATTCCGCTTCGTCACCTGGCATGATACGCCGTGAGCTTTGAATGCCCAGTAAACACACACACACCCCACCCCTTTTTCCCAGTCCAATACACAATCACAATTATAGCACCAAGTAGTAAAGCATGTTACTCAAATAAATAAATAAATAAATGGTTAGGTTAGATGTCAGTAATCTAGAAATCCCCCAAAGAGATTTCGTCCTCCCAACCACAAGAATCGGACGCGGATTATTCGGTATGCCCCCTCTTTTGCTGCTTTGTTGCAGAACTAACTTCGGATGCCTACCAACGGTTATATACCGCGTAGCGCCAACCGCAGGGCCTCAAAAGAGACGGTAATAATGGGCCTTGCCCAAATCCCTCCTCACACCAAGCTACCTAGGGTCCGAATACAACTGCTCCGTTCAAGGGTTCCGAAAACCATTTGCGCAAGACTTTAACTTCAAATAGGGAACGCATCCCAATAATCCATATATCACATATTCTCATCTTTTCATTATTCAAGTGCTCGAAAACCCAATACCCTCCCCATTAGGTTTCCCGTTGAATTAAATGTCTTAAATCAAGGTTAGTCCAACTTATAAGACAATAACATCCATATAAGCATGCATTCTTAAGATGAGAAAGGTAAATAACATAATCACAACACATATAATATCATGCCAAGATATGATCATAAGCTAATAAGCAATCTCATGAACTCAAGGGTATGAAACATCCACACATAACAAAATTTCCAGATTTAATATCACATAAAAATTTAAAATGAAAGGGCTATTTTAGATCCTTCACCAGACTTGGCCTTCCTATGGTTCGTAGAGGATTTAATCTAGTTTCTAGAACATCTTTTGTAAATGGGATCGCTTTTCCAGATTTTGAGTTATTTAGAAAGTATTCCAGCGCTGTCCAGGTTCTGTCCAGATCCGTCGACCGTTACGAAAAATTGATTTTCTTGCAAACCGCTTAATGTTTTTTTGATGAAACCAATTTTAGTTGAAAGCTAACACTTTAAGGAAGATTTTGACATAAAATAGAGATTCAGAATATTTTTGTACATTTTTCTGGAATTTTTGAAAGTTGACTGCAAAAACAGGTTTTAAGGTAGAATGCCCAAAACAAGAAAATTTATAAAAAGGGGGTTCCACCATGGGAAACTTTCATTTCTTTTGTGAAGAAAATATGCTAACTATCACATGTTTAACTCAGAAAATTTGTTTGAAAGAGTGCTCTTGAAAAGTTGAGAGATTTGTACAAAAAGAAGATGATGTGTGCCAAAATGGGGAAAATACAAGAGGGATGAAATCAATACACAACCCTTAGCATTTTTTTGAAATAAGAACTTGATAATAACAGATCTGGAACATTATTCAGAAACTTTAGAACATGCATTAGAAAAGAAAATGAAGAGAAGGTTGTGTTGGTGGCTTACCTTCTAAGCTTTGCACAAGAAACTCTCTTCTTCCTCCCTCTTCTCCTCTACACTTCTCTTCCTTGCTCTCCTCCCTCTCCTAACCAAAATGTGTGTGTGAGTGAGTGTGTTGTGTGAGTTTGCAAGCTAGGGGGTGTGGTATATATAGGCAATTTGGTGTAAAAGGACATAAAAGCCTTTTAGTTGGAAATGGATGGAAATGCTAGGATTTGTTTGAATTCTAAAGGAATAGAAGGGATTTGGGAGGCTTGTTCATTGATTTAGGCCACACATAGTTAAAATGGAACTAGTTTTGAAATTAGCAACCTAGGTCTAGGTCACTAGGTGTGTATTTTCCTAGAATCTCATGATGGTGTTTCTTGGAATTTGATTTCTCACATTCTCCAAGGAAGGCCAGCCATAGGGAAGTGTGGAGGGCAAATTCTTTATTATTTTATGTCCTAGGGTACACTCTTCAAGATGTATACATATATATATATATATATATATATATATATTACATGATTGATGGTACTTCAAGGTACAAGGCACAAGTACTAGTTTTTGGGGCACGTTTTGAATTTAATTAAAGGGTGAGGGCTTGGAGTTAAATACATGTAACTTATGTAGAATTAAATTAAATTAGGTTAGGGAACCTAATCTGGCTAGAAAAATTCCAGTTTTGATGAAAATAAAATAAAATGCTAACCGACAAGATTCAAATTAATTTAAGTAACCGAGGGGCTTTAAAATAATTCAAACATTAGGGTCTTTAAAGTGAATACATATTTCAGGGGCTTCACAAATGCGTCGTTGATGCACATAAAAAATCCCTCCCAACCCCATTAACTTTGCAACGAGAAGTGTATCCCCAAATTGTAGTGGCATGGGTTTTTATTATTGGTGAGGCACATACGATTATTCAACGGTACGTTAGATGTTAACAAAGTTGACTTCGATGACGACATCGCGAAAGAGTAAATTCCACATTTGTACATTTGATTTTGAAATCTTTGTTATATGTGACCATGGTGTTGTGTAATATAGGGTTTTTACTTGATTACGGACTTGTTATGTATCAATTGTGTCCATTAACTTGTGAGTACGTCATTAGGTTTTTATGTTTGTTTCTCATTTTGATGTCATGTGATTATGGTGTGACATGCTATGTTTGGTGTGCATGTGTCCCAAATTAGGGAGTTCTGGTTTGATGTGGGTGTTGGTGTGGTGGTGGAGATTTGTGGGAGAAGGGTATGAAGGGGTGGGAACTGTTGTGCTTTTGAATGTGGGTATGTGTGTGTGTGTGATTGTGTGTGGGCAGCGTAGTTATAGCGCATGTGGTGTGACAGTGTGATGTGTGTGGTAGTTGATTCAATCTGTGATGAATTTATAAAGTGTTGACGTGCGTGAATGTGTATTGTGTCGTGTGTGGTAGGGCGTATAGCGTATGTTTACGTAAGTGTTTTCATTAGGTGTGAAATTAGTAATGTGGTTATGTTCATTGTGATTAGAAATGTGATTGCTCCTTGTTTTTGTACAGCAATTGGTTCGTTGTCGTCGACATTCTGTGGGTGCTATGCTTGGTTACATACAACGGATGTGCTGAGGACCATGCGAAATTCTGTTGCCCCACCCTTGAAACATTGGCCGATATTAGTTATGATATCCGTCCAATTCGCCAACAACAACACATTCCCAGTGTATTGACAAAAATTAGGCAACAAATTAGCCTCATCATCGTTATATGCTACCATTTCCCCCCATCACCAATTGTGTCTTCATGTCCATCGTTTAGACTCTCGCCACGTTTGATCCCCTGAGCTTCACCACGAACTTCCACACAAACATCGATATGATCCAGTCGAAGTTTTCCATTTTGAAATTATTGTACCCGACGATCTTGGGTGACATAGACACTGAATCACGAGGCAACCCACAAAAACGTTCAAATACTAACGAGCCCTGCCATCTCTAAAAATCTGCCCACACATAATCTTCCCATACCAGCCATGCTAGACCAACGTAATCAACGGAAATCAAACAAATCATTTCCAGAACATTTTCACACATCACGTAAAAGGGTACAAAAGTCAAAAAATTCAATTCACAAAAATGAATGGGATCCTACAAAATAGATTACCAAAACAAAAGGACTACCGCGTGTATTAATTTAAAAGGACTTGTTGGATTGAAACTCTCCCAAATGGGAGTTTCCAATAATTTTCCCAAAAAATAAATATGTAAATATTTATCAATTTTATATAATTTTATCTTTCTTAGGTAAAAATAATTTTTAAAAATTTAAAAATAATTTTTTGACATTTATTTTTGTCAAATTAGTTTATATTTTATCAAATTGACGATTTTGCCCTTCAAATTGAGTAATGGTATCTTCAATTGTCCTTATTTGGAACAAGATTCAAAATTGAAGGTCAAATGTATCACAATTGAAAAGTCAGGGACCAAAATGATACGAGCCCCAAACTATAGGGACTGTTAGTATAATTCGCCCTTAATTATTTGTGGAGCACTGCTGTGTAGCTCGAATTTGAGTTTGGCCCGAATAGCTCGAAATTCATCTTGCCGGTTGTCCAGTCGGTCGTCCGGTGAGAAGGCTGATAGCCGCGGTCGACAATGTGACAACCGCGGCAGACAAGTGTTTCACCCGGTTGTCCGGGTGGTCATCCAGCTAGTCATTCGGCCGGTCGTCCGGTGAACACCCATTCGGGCCATTCGAGCCCCTCATTTTCAAGCTACAAGGCATTTATGTTAAGGCATAATCAATGGTGATTGGTAAAGGATATATGCCCTGTTTGGTAGGGCTTATTTCCAACTTATTTCAGCTTTTAGCTTAATTTAAGCTATTTTGATGTGTTTGGTTCAGCTTAATAATACAGCTTATAGTTTTTTGTAAGTCAAAAATCAACTTATTCTTTGAGTGGGGGAGGAGAATCTTAATTTATAAGTCAAAAATCAGTTTATTTTCACAGTTATAAGCTATAAGTTGTTAAACTATAAGCTATAATCACTTTCCCACAGCTCTACCAAATGGGGCCATAGTCACGTGGTAGTCCAGGACTATTGTATAATTTTTCCTTTAACACATACTCGCCCCCGAGGCACTTGTTAGCATGACCCTAATTATAAAGAGTGCTGCTATTAGCACCTCATCAATTATTTTAGACCTCTCATTTTTTTGGACCCCCGCTTATAAATTCTGAAACACTTAAAATTTATTTTCTCCCCCAAATAATACCAAAATTATCCTTGTGAAAACATTCCACCAATTCAATTAAATGCACACCCCCAACACCCCAAAAAGCCTATCCCAAAAACCCTAATAAAACCCACGAACATGATTATTACTTTATCTCCACATACTTGTTCATGATCTGAGAAAATAAATATAGGGTTTTTTTTGTTGTTAATTTAAAATTCCCTTTTTATGGGTTCTACGATTTCTACGAGTTTCAGCTATCTATTTCCAAACAAATAAGAAATGTTCGGTTACCTATTCCAAACAAATGAACAATGTTCGGACTTGTATTCCCAAATTTCGGTCATATGTTCGGGAGTTTAGTCACGGAAAAATGATAAACAGTTTTTATTATTTTTGTCATTTTTTTTCTCAAGAAACTTACCTTACAAGGCCAATCTCCTCTAAGCTAAGAACACCATCAAAGCTATGAACCTCCTCTGAGTTTTTATTATTATACTCCTCGCGTCTTATGGAGTTGTGGTTGTCGGAAAAACTTACACTCATTGTTATTGCCAGAAAAGTGTATGTAATCAAATGGTTGTTACGGTTATTGCAGGAATATTACTGCCAAAGGGTTTTCAAGGTTTTTTTGAAGGTGGGATTTGGGGAAGATGGATGGATGGTGATGGAGATGGGTGCTCTCATAAACTCTAACTCATGATATAGTGGGTGTGTAGGCTTAATTATAAGATAGGATGTCCCAAAATTATTTGATATCATTTTTAGTAATTTTACTTGAGGTTATTACTGTAATAAAAAAAAGCTAAAAAATGAAGGATCCAAAATTATTGATAGGGTACTAATAACAGCACTCATTATAAAATGCCTCAATTCGGAACAACCAAACAGCCCCCTGTAACAAGCCCGCGGGGGACCTCGCTACAGCTCGGACTCGATTTGTTGTCACGGTTCTTAATCTTGAACCAAAGAGTCCAAATCCGGCAAATCGTTTTGGAAAACAGATTTTTGAAAGAAGTGCCAAACATGGACTGCTTTGCCAGATACAGAGTCGCCACCTAAATGTTTTTTACATGGGAAATTTAGGAAACCCTGACTCGATGCCAAAGGCCACACGTCCGTCATCACCAAAGTTGCCTCGGCTCGGGAACTTGGGTACGATTGGGGAAGGTCACTTCGTGAGCACCCCCGCTCGCCCGGTCAAAGACCGGCCTCTACTAACCATGATATCTTATTTTGAAAACATTGTGAGTTCTTATTCCGATTATTAGCCTAGGTTATTATGTGATGCTTGCAGCAAACAAGTATAGACTGGGCCGCCTGAATTGGAACAAAACATTTCATGTTTGTTTGTTTGAAAATGGTTTGATGGTGCTACCCGCAGGTAGGCTAAGACGCGGATTTGCCACCCTCAGGTGGGCTTAGAAAAACATGATTTTGCCACTTATCTAGTGGGCTTAAAACAAACATTCAACGCATTGTCCCAATTCAAGTAACTCAACCTCCACCCACAGGCGTTCAAGGCAGTTATATCACATAAGCACATAGCCTCATGGTAAGCATGCTATTCATGGCAGTCACTCACACGCATGCAAGGATGCTAAAGCATAAAACTTACCGAGTACTCCAAGTCAAAACAGAAAACCGATTAGAAATCATGCATGATCCTAAATATACAGAAATGCCTAATGCAACGCATGCAAAAATGCGACTATAGCAGGCTCGGCTATTCTAAATATGGCATATGGAATGCTACAGCTATCATGTATTCAATTCGGAATTGAAATACAAATGCAATTTGTATGATGCGCCGAGCCCGGTGCGTGCAAAACAGATGAATGATGCAAACATGCTGTCATACTATATGCTAATTGAAATATGCCCTATATCTAACCATCGTAAGCGGGTAAATAAAAGGGAGAAAGAAATGGGGGTTGGAAGACATACATCACACTCACCCACACTTATTACAGTTTATGCCCTCGCGCAGAGGGTCCGAATAAATAATACAGTCTGAAATGAAAGAATAATACAGTCCGAAATATACAGTCCAAATAATATACAAATTCCTAATTAATTAACAAATTAACTAAGAAAGCTGTAAACTGGCATGCAAGCCAGGGGCTGCCTCGATTCTGATGAATGATGTATGCTGGGCTGCCTTGCGCAGAAATCCACTGGGATGCCCCGATTAGCCTCTGTTTGCAATTTTTCTCGAAATGCGCGCCAGACTCTGAAAAGTTGCTGATTCCTTATTTTGCTGCAACAGAGAGCAGGAAAGGGGCATAGCAATGTATTTCACAGATATATGCATGCCTCGATTCTCGTGCCACCAATCACGCATATCGATGCATGGTGGCCGAGGAATCGGATTGCACAACTCAATATAGGGTGCAATGCAGATGAATGCTACAACAAAACCTAACTCCATCATGGGTAATCCGGAGTGTCGGTGACTTGGGAATTGAGACCCGTTCCGTCACTCGGAGTACGAAACGTGCCTCGTTTCCCGTGCCCGGGCTAACTCCTATCCCGAACACGATGCAATATGCATGATATGCATGAAATGCAGCTAAAATACAATCCTAGCATGCACAATGTTATGAAAATGAGATGTCTCGAAATGCGTGCATGCGGGCACGCAAACCGAGGCGATGATCCCAAGGCATGAGATGGCATACGCAATGCAATTGGACTTACACTAACATGAGTGAGCCTCAGCCACACTCACACGGGAGGCCGTCGGATGAAAATGAGATGCCTCGAAATGCGTGCCCACGGGCGCGCAGACTGAGGCGATGCATACAGAATTCAAAATGACATGGAAATGATATGTAATGAGGCTAAAATGAGATGTCTCGAAATGCGTGCCCACGGGCACGCAAACCGAGAAAATGGCATACGGGATGCAATGATGTGAAAAATGGCATACAGAATGCAGAATGGACTTATACCAACATGAGAGAACCTCAGCCACTCTCACATGGGAGGCCGTCGGATGAAAATGAATGCCTCGAAATGCGTGCACACGGGCACGCAAACCGAGGCGATGGCATACGCAATGCAATGAGACTAAAGATATGCAAAATGCAAAATGGACTTACACTAACATGAGTGAGCCTCAGCCACACTCACATAAGAGGCCGAAGATGAAAATGGGGTGCCTTGAAATGCGCGCACACGGGCGCGCAAACCGAGGCAATGCGTTTAAGCATGAAATGACATACGAAAATGATATGCAAACATGCAAATGGATTTTCAGCACTTACAAATGATGCAAAACAGTCCGGAAAGGTGGGGAAATGATACCAAATGCCCGGAATGGTCCCGAAATGCGATAATAAGCACCCGGAATGGCCTATAGCCATACTAAACATGCATAATTGGTACATGACATGCAAAACAGTAGCAAGGCAGCCCCCAAAATAGCATTTTTCAGTCACAAAAAGGGCTAAATAGCAAGCATAGATAGGACAAAAATAGCATGCAAAAATACGAGCCAAGAGAGGAGTATTGAAGCAAGTGGTACATGCGATGCCCAAATGGAAAAGTACCCTTCTACAACACTGATGAGGGACTCAAAATATGAACATTTACAGTAGATGACATCCCCCAACTCAGTGTGCAAACATTGTAAAAATGCTATGCAAGAATGAGGATATATAAGGCTAT
The DNA here is from genome assembly GCA_030407325.1 of Camellia japonica. Lineage (NCBI taxonomy): Eukaryota > Viridiplantae > Streptophyta > Magnoliopsida > Ericales > Theaceae > Camellia > Camellia japonica. Next base: position 7,449 of record JAPPVO010005660.1, on the reverse strand, counting down.
AACATGAAGTACCCCAAACATTCATCAAACCAACAAAGACCCTCAATGAGATATGACAAGAAGGCCAAAATATGGATATTTTCAGTACTGATGATGGCCGAAAACAGAAGCTAGGTAAGCTCAAAAAGGCATGCAAAATGGGGTCAAAGAGAGATATAAAGGCAAGTATAATATGGAGACCCCAAACAAGATTGATCCCTTCTACAATATTGTAGAGGGACACAAAATAAGCTCACTCACAGTTCATTACATGTTCCAAAACAGACTGCATGTAGGTCAAACAAATCATGCAAGTTTACGGTAAATTGAAGGAATTGTGAAGAAAGTGCATGATAGAGAGGCCAAACAGGGATGAGCCCTTCTTCAATGTTGAATAGGGGCTCAAAATAGTGCCACTCACAGTTTATGTCATGCTCGAAATCAGATCACTCATAGGCCTAATATTTCATGCAAAAAACAAGGGTAAAACATGGATTCAAAGTAACTTGTACATGGAGCATGAAAACAAGGTTGAGCCCTTCTTCAATGTTGAAGAGGGGCTAAAAATAAGCACAATATCAGTTCATGAGATGCTCCAATTCAGATCACACATAGGCCAAATATTCAATGCAAAATAAAGGCATACAAGAGGATATTGAAGCAAGTGTGTGATAGAGGGCTCAAACAGGGTTGAGCCCTTGAACAAACATGTAGAATAGCTCAAAAGAAGGCCCCTTTCAGTTAGGGCCGGAGTCTAAAACAGTGAGCAAGTAGGGTAGAGGAATGGTGCAAAAAAAAAAGTGCCAAAAGAGGGTGATTGATACTTACCCTTGAAGATCACACTCTTGTTGCTTCTTGGCTCAAGTTTGCTGCTCCTAAGCCTTTGAAAACCCTTCCTTGCAGCCGGAATGGAGTGGTGGTAGTAGAGCTTGAAGAATGAAGAAATGGAGCCTAAACTTGAAGATTTGAGAGAAAAATGGAGAGATAGAGATAGATATCAATGTATATCCTTGAGAGAGATTTTCCAACCCTTCTACAAGAGCTGGGAGGCCAGCTATATAGGCAAGAAAATCGGAGAAAAGGTGGGCAAAAAGGTGCTTTAGTTGCAGGTGGCCGGCCGGCTGGAAAAGGTGGCCGCCGGCCAGGTATAGGAGAAAAATGGCCGGCCACCCCCTAGGATGAAGCCCCAGAAGTTAGCTTTCCAATGCCGCAAACCTTGCATTAAAATTCCTCCTGTAGAAAAAGTTATGCCAGTTTCCGTAAAGCCGCGCAGATTCAGTCCAACCGGGTTTCAACCAACCATATCTCCTCCCCTCGGATTTGGACTTAGGAGATTCTTGAGTGAAAAATGAAGCCCCGGAAGTAAGCTTTCCAATGGTGGTGGCCTCATATTTTAATTCCTCTTGTGCAAAGAGTTACGCCCGTTTCGGTGAAGCCGCGCAGACTTTTCTCCTTCCCGGATCCACTTTCAAAGAGGTTCAAAAATGAAAAGAAGAATTAATGGCCGGCCATGTGTTTTTAGGGTCCTCCCATGTGTGTACAACACAAATATGTGGTTTTGGGTCGAAGAAAATGGCCCTAGGGTGTTCAACATTAGCCCGGAAGTGAGAAAAACGGGCGCCGGGGGGGCGCCGGAAGAGCATAACAGGTTGCTGAGACAATTGCTAGCCTCCCACCCTCCAGTGATCTTCCTGGGGATAAAACAGAGGTACCTGCCAAAAATGAACAAAAACCGATGCAAAACGAATGCTCGGGGACCAAAACACGCAGTTCGAGGTCCCGAAAATAGGCTGTTAAGCACCGAAAGTGGCATTCGGCCACGAAGTGGGTATCTAAGACCCCAGTGTCCCTCGTTATGATAAAACAGAGGTACCTGCCAAAAATGAACGAAAAGCGATGCAAAACGAATGCTCGGGGACCAAAACACGCAGTTTGGGGTCCCGAAAACCGGCCGTTAAGCACCGAAAGTGGTGTTTGGCCATGAAGTGGGTATCTAAGACCCCAGTGTCCCTCAAAAGGGAGTAAATGAGATGCATGCCAAAAAACCGGAGGGATCGGAGATGGTTGGGTGGTCCCGAACCGAGGCACACGGCCTGACGGCTCCGAAAACCGGGAACTGGGCTCCGAAATGGGCAAAATGGCCTACGGCCACGAAATGTGGCCCATGGCCACTGAGAGATGGTCTACGGGACCTCTCCCTCCCCTCAGGAAAGAAAACAGAGAAAATCGAGTCTGGTTCGCAAACCGAGGCAAGGCACAGAAGAGGGTTCGGAAGTCCGGAGGCAGGGCGCACGGCCGCGACTCTGAGACTTCTGAACGAGCACAATATGCAACATCACCGAGCGCTCAATCGGTGACGTCTGAGTCTTAAAGTCGGTCAAAAATGGGGTGTCTACAGTTGCCCCTCTTTGACAGAACTCGGAAGTCATAACAATGACGGGAGTGAATGTCAAAGCCCAGAGACGACCCATTTTTGACAAGGCCGAAGACTTAGACAATCATACAAGATGAACAGAGATATGCGTCCGCAGGCGTGCCCGCAGGCAGGAGGGGGGCAAAATGCAAAGTGACATGCACAGAGCCAAATGATCATGCAAATGCAGCAAGCTGTAATGAGGCAAGTATTCGCAAATAGATGCAACAGTTTTAAGCAAGAATGCAAAGCAACAACTATATTTCATGCAGTTAGGAATGCGGAGAATCATTCAACTCTCGTCACGTCTCACTCGGAGAAGATACGATACCTGCGCGATTCGTCTGGTCGCACCAGCCTCAAATGAACCGTACATACAATATCGTGCCTGCAAAAGAGAGAAATTCAACAAGAACAGTATGCCAACAACATATATTCAATGTGATTCCTGTGGCTCCGAAAGTTTGACACACACAGTGCCGGCGGGTGAATGCATAAAGCAGTGTGATACAGGTAAGGTGCGCAAGATAGCGCGATGCAACGCACTAACAAGTGCAGGTGAGATGCGCAAGATAGCACGATAAAATGCATGCACAATGCAAGTAATGTGCACAAAATAGTGCGATGCGCAAAATAGCGCGAGTGAAATGTAATGCACTAACAAGTACAGGTGAGACGCGCAAAATAGCACGATATAATATAATGCACAAAATAGTGCGATAAGTTAAACAGCGTGAGTGATTTGAAATGCACAAGATAGTGCGATGTGATATGCAAAGCACAGGACAGTGCGATTGAGGTGCGCAAAATAGCGCGAATGATACAATGCACAAAATAGTGCGATACGCTAAACAGCGCGATTGATTTGAAATGCACAAGATAGTGCGATGTGATATGCAAAGCACAGGACAGTGCGATTGAGGTGCGCAAAATAGCGCGATGATAAATTGCACAGAACAGTGCGATGCGCAAAATAGCGCGAATGTAAACTGCACAGAACAGTGCGATGCGCAAAATAGCGCGAATGTAAACTGCACAGAACAGTGCGATGCGCAAAATAGCGCGAATGATAAACTGCACAGAACAGTGCGATGCGCAAAATAGCGCGAATGTAAACTGCACAGAACAGTGCGATGCGCAAAATAGCGCGAATGATAAACTGCACAGAACAGTGCGATGCGCAAAATAGCGCGAATGTAAACTGCACAGAACAGTGCGATGCGCAAAATAGCGCGAATGTAAACTGCACAGAACAGTGCGATGCGCAAAATAGCGCGAATGAAAACTGCACAGAACAGTGCGATGCGCAAAATAGCGCGAATGTAAACTGCACAGAACAGTGCGATGCGCAAAATAGCGCGAATGATAAACTGCACAGAACAGTGCGATGCGCAAAATAGCGCGAATGTAAACTGCACAGAACAGTGCGATGCGCAAAATAGCGCGAATGATAAACTGCACAAAATAGTGCGATGCGCAAAATAGCGCGAATGATAAACTGCACAAAATAGTGCGATTGATTTGAAATGCACAAGATAGTGCGAGCGAGATACAACCACAAGATGCACAAGACAGTGCAAGTGAGATACAAAGTGTAAGTGCACAAGACAGTGCGAGCGAGATAAAATGCACAAAAAAGTGTGATAAAACGCATCTTCCATGCAAGTATGGGGGCATCTTCTATGCAATAGATACAAGCATTTTCTATGCAAGTATGGAAGCACAATTTATGCAATGTTGAAAGCAAGCATATTCTATGCATGAATCATAACGATGCGCGGCACGCATGCAACAATAGTGTGTATGAGAGCTCACATTCTATGCAATAGAAGAGCATCAAATATGTACTCTGGTGCCTCTGATTTGCCTCTTAGAGGACTTCACAACATACTCAGCTCAAAAGGGCACACCCTATTCATATTGGCGAGAGATAACATCTGCATGTGAAACCCTCTGGTGCTGCTCGGCTGCCATTCTGACTTGAAGCAGGCTTACACTTGGGGTCGAGACACACTCATACTCCAGAGAAATGGCGAGGCCTGAGAAGGTGCACCTGGAATGCAGTCTCAGATTTTGCTAAAGTTGAAACATGCTAAGATGCTCCAAATTTTCCTCTTTTCTTTTGCTTTGCAGTCCGGAACCTAAATAGCTTCAGATAGGTCCTTGCTTTACTATTCTGACATGACCTGGGTTGAACCCTGCGGCTTTATGAAAGAACCAATTCTGTTTTGCACAAACGTGAAGAATGGCACAACACTTTGAGCACAAAACGATTTTATTTTTGAAATTGAGAGATGGGTTTTCGACCAGGTATTGAGCCTACGACTGAACACAGCAAAACGACTCAACAAGGAAATAAAAGGCACACAACCTAGACACATCGAGTAACACTCGAAACGACCCAAAACAAAATCGAGATAAAACAAAAAGACACGACACTCAGACGTGCACAGGGAGCCTGTTTCACCGGGTAGTGTTTCCCATCCTTTCTTATTTGTGTCTCTCATATCGCTCGGGCACTCAATCTCGATTTTTCTCTCAAAACCCTTTTGCTCACCTTTTCTCACATCGCACATCTCTCTATTCTTCAATCTCTCATTTTTCATCCCTCCCCTGGGTGGTTGATGGATAAACAGCAAGTTGTGGGCTCGTACCCCTAGCATTCTGCTAGATTCTTCTTCTTCTGCACGCAGCTAGTGAATTTCTCCCACAGAGGGGTTGCGTTACAACTGGGTGTGTAGCAAATCTGCAGCTAGCATCGGTTGATGATGCTTTGTTAGGGAATTTGGACGTGATAAGATCTGTCCAGATGATGGAGTGGATTATCTTGCCCCATTCCAGTTCGCGCTTTGCGCTTGGCTTGATACCTCGTTGCTCAGAGGATGAGGGAGCTTTCAGCCCTTTGTGGCTAGCTTCAGTGGTGCCCTTTCTGGCAAGTATGGTGCCCTTTCTGGCAAGTATGTTGACAATGGGGAAAAGACAGAACACCTGACTCAACTGTGCCCCTAGTTCATCATTTCGACCATTTTTGTTTTTGGCTTTCTATTAAAACAATTTTGACCAAAATGAGAGTTAGATTAACATGCTTGTTCAGTTTTCTGATTTGAAATCATGCAAGTCAGGTTATGAGCACTGAAAATTTTCCTTTTTCGGGTCCAAGAAATGGTCCAGTTTTTTTGAGAAGATGGAACAATTTTCGAGAAAATTAGTCAACCTCAGTAAAAATTCTCAAAAACTATTTTTGCAAACGGCCACTGCTCAACGAGCGTGAAACCTACTCCTGAGATGCATAACCTCGGATCCGAGAGAAAACTGCCCCGTGCTTGAAGAGAGCTGCATGGCAACGGAAAGTTGCCCCTTGTTTGAACGGCACTGCAGCGCATTGTAGTCAGTCCTCAGAGTGCTGAACGCAACCAAACTCTCGGATACAGTGAAGACAAAAATGACTAGAACCATTGCATGGACACAATCAAATTTGAAGTGTTTTACGGCTGGACTTCAGAATGAAGTTGCCTACGTATCCCAAAGGTGGGAATCAAGCCTTACGTAGTTCGGGGTTAAGGTACACTCGGGTATTTAACCTCTCCTTTTTATGCTCTAACTTTTGCCAAGGCGCCTATTGCAGGTTTTTGACCTTGCGAGCTTTGTTCTTCTTTCTTTTCTTTTTTTTTCTATTCTTTTCATTCCTTTTTCTTCTCTTTTTTTTTCGCATTTTTCTTTTCTTTTCTTTTTGCATTTTTGTATCTTTGCATTTTTCTTCTTTTTTTATCTTTTTTCATTCTTTTCTTCGCTCTAACTTTTGCCTGGGTCGCCCTTCCGGTTTCGGCCCAGCGAGCCTCTCAAAGGGTAGAAGTGTAACAACTCCATGCCAAATGGTTTTGAGATTGAAGCCCTCTGTATTCAGGAGAGTGGCTGTTGTATTGATTTGCAGAAAGATCCACCTTTGGCTCTCCGAGCACATCGGATATTTTTTTGCCCCTAGTTCGAGGGGTGCTTCTGATCTAGCTTTGCAAGCTTCTTTTGACGACATCTGATCCTCTTGATCTGACTTTGGTGCCTCTTGTTCGAGGGCTGCTTCAAATCTGGCCCCACAGGCCTTGTATTGTGATTGTCCTTTGAACGTATCTAAGTTCAAGGTTTGAAAGCAAAGGGGTTGAGTCTCGAGACCGAGAGTGATCCTAAGCTGCACAATCTCAAGAGCGATTCCACACACGTCTTTGCAGGACCGCGCAAAACCTTTTTTGAAAGTTTTTAAGAAAGCGACAAATCGCTCGCGCTGAAGACAGTGTAGGATCAATCTGGATCAAAGCCAAGGTCCTTCTCAGTACTCACACTAACAAGCATGATTTCATTCATTAAGGGCTTAGCACGCCTCTCTTTCTCTCAATTTGATCAAAGTTTTGCAAATCCCGAGGAATTCCTCCCTTTTCGTTTTCACCGCAGTGTTCAAAAAGGTTTTGAAAAACTTAGGTCAATACAATGGCTTCAAGGCACAAGAGAGCAGGTGGAATGCACTGCCATTTCATTCAAATCCCGGCACAACTAGCACACGGTAAAAACAAATGCGAGAGTATGGAAATCACTGCTGTTTCATTCAAAATCTGTTGGCATAACTGGCTCCCTGGCAGAAACAGACTCAAAACAGAACAAAAAGACAAACACGAAACAAAATGGTGACGCCCGAGGTAACACCCCCGGAATCACCCGACTCCCATACAATAGGACTGACTCGATACAACAAGACAGACCCAAAACAAAAGGACTGACTCAAAACAAAAGGACAGACTCAAAACAAAACAACAAGACTGATCCAATACCCAAGTCAGAATGCAAAAATTAACAGCACTTGTACATTGCTCAAAACAGTGCATGCCATCCACCACAGCTAGAGTAATCTGAGCGCCATCCGCAGGTGGTTCATCCTCGATCACATAATCAATTATCCCCCAAGTTCACTGACCCAGTGCCGATAGACTTTGCTGAGCTCGGCAGGAGGATGACCCCATTGTCAAATAGATCCTGTACTTCATGGCGAAGACGGAAGCAGTTGTTGGTAG